>JANKKB010013688.1:39017-53115 GCA_026225775.1 Bursera palmeri
GCGTTCACCCGTGCTGTTGACATTTTTATGGTCAAAATAGAATTCTAATCTACTTAGAATGAACGAGGCCGCTATTAGATCAGAATGAGATTCCTAATTTGATGAGAAGAGCAAATAAGTTGGCCAGACTACAGGTTTTGCAAATCTGGGAATTTTAAATGCAACAGAAATGGCTTCAGATCCTGCCTTCGCTAAATCTTATAATCATGCAGTATAAGTTTCTCATTTGAAAGCCCTATAAGCATGGATGACCTCAGAAATGTTAAAAACTCCCTTTACCTGCACACAAGCATCTCTTTCTAATCGATAGGAAACTAGTTGGCCTTGCCCTTTTTCGAACACAAGCTATCATTTTAATTTAGAAATCGCTCTCTTCTGAAGGAATGATTGAGCAACAAAAGTGTGTTGCGTTAAGAGAATCTAAAATTAACATCGGAGTTCCTTCCACTTCTCACAGAAAGATTAGACTCTAAGAGATAGGAGTACATGACATTAATTACATGCAACACCTAACAGAATATGAACCATAATACAGGATAAATGCGTATTGCTATGGTCTGTGTCTGTCCTCATGAGTCAATCTATTGTTCTCTTTCTACAGCAACCACCACCCACCAAAGCATCAGAGAACATGATAATTTCGCAGGAGATTTGCTAAAAACAGCTAGTGAAGTCCAGCCTACAGAGAGGTCATTTTCATGACCAATCATGTGTATTCAGAATAACCTTCGAGACTGAAGTGGAAACCTTTACTGTCTTGAACTCTATCCTCCAATCCCTCTCCCAATATTTCCCATAAATACTTCAATTAATAGCCTATAGGCATGGCATCTACCAGCTGAAATCTATCATAAAAAGCTGAACATATCTTAAGCTATGACATGCTCCTCAGGCAGAATGTTATTGCTAGACTAAATATCTGATGCATATTAGCATAATATATTAACACGAAGGATTTTCGATTTCAAAAATTATTGCCCCCTTTACTGACGAACAAGTGAACGCTAGTGTAGGTAACTAACACAGAAGCATCAAATTCCGGTACTCTATCCAATACCTAACATAATACAAGAGTTAAAAAGCAATCCCTCCTCACGAATCTAAGTATCAGGATAATCAAAGAGCGGATTGTTCAGAAACACAATGAAATGAAATTCAGCTTCCAAGTTAAAGAAATAACTCAGACAACACAAACCACATTAATCAGATATCCCAGACTTACTCCTCCTGATCCTGAAGTTCATTTACATTAAAAGAAACTATCAATGGGTGATTAGCGAGCACCAAAAATTATCCACTAATGTAAAATAAATAACTGACCTATGCAACAAACCCATTTTCCAAACTCCTCCAAAGTGTTCATATTTCTTCCTACTAAGCTACTCTAAAATCATATTAATCACCAACACCAATTCCTGCCATCAATCTAAATCAACAAACATCAACAACACAAACCCATTTCCAAAACTATTAAAAAAAATTAATTTTTTTTTCACTTTTATCATTGAGCTCATTAATAATCATATTATTCTACATCAAAACCAAAGATCACAATCAAACAAAATTGAAACTTTCATTCCAATACCACAGTAGCGCCCAGCTCTTTGAGCTTCTTAACAATCGACTCCGCCTCTTCTTTCGTGACTCCTTTCTTCACCACAACCGGCACTTTCTCTACCATGTCTTTAGCCTCTTTCAAACCCAAATCAGTAAACGTTCTCACCTCTTTTATAATCTTGATTTTAGCAGCCGCGTCGAACTTCTCAAGCTTTACATCAAACACCGTCTTCTCCGTGGCCTTCGTTTCCGCTGGACCGGATCCAGCGGCCGCCGCACCGGGCGAGCTGGGTGCGGAAAGTGCGGGGCCGTAGCGGTTGAGACCCATTTTGTAACGGAACAAGACTGAGTAGTCATATCGCTCGAGCTTCGTGAGGTCGAGAAGCTCGTCGGCAATGCGTTCAAGCTTCTGGGTCCGGGCGGTGTCGGTGCCAGAGCAAAGGGAGCGAGAATGAGTGAAGGGTGTGTTCAGTTTGAGGGCGGTGATGAGTCCGGCTAGGGACTTAGTGGGAATTTTTGTGGTTATGGAGGACATGTTTCAGAGTGAAGTGAGGGTGGTTTGGTGTTTCATCCAAAGTGGTAGCTCCAGGAAGGGAACTGCTAGAAGAGAGTGAAGAGAAGAGCCAAAATTTTGGGGTTTGGAGGAGGAAGCCGAGGGTAATATTGGAAATATCTGCTAGAGTTTTTAGATTTTTTTTTTTTAAATTTTATCATACTTTAAAAATATATATATCAATTTTATTTACAAATCATAAAAAATTATAAAATTTCAAATTTAACAAAATACATGTATACAAATAATCTTGTCAAAAATAAAGACTAACTCAAATTGTTAAAAATAATTTGTATTTTAGAGTAAAAATGAAATTATAATTTTTTTGAAAATATTTTTAACTTAAATGGCATAAAATTTTTACTAACATATCCTAAATTCTACAAATTTTTAAATTTTTGGATCAAATATTAAGAAATTAAAAAAAGAAGAAATGAGGTTGTTTGATTATTAAAAATGGTACATAAAACATTGTACATTTATCCATGTCATAAATTTCAAGTTAAGGGATGTTATTGTATTTAAAGTAAATCTCATAAATGAGATTATTACTTTCCCTATTTATTTTTACATTCATGAAAATGTAAGCCATTTGAGAACAGTAATGGAAAAGAGATTAAATGGAACTATCCTAAAGATTTTTTTTTTTTTTTCAGAAGGTAAACAAAACCCGAGATTTGTTTTATCTAATATCACGAGCGACAAGCTAACGGAAATAAGAAATTTGAGCACATAAAAGCCTAGCGAATAAATTAACGACTCAAACGGTGAAGGAATCATCATATAAATCGGAAGATAGAATATGAAGTGCCTGATTTATATTTTTATTAATGAATCAGGATATTTTAATTCAAAATTTTGAGTTAATTCACTCATTCATTTTATACAATAAAATTCAAATTTGAGAAAGTCTATCATTTATCTTTTCATTCAAAAATTTAAGTCTTCATTATTACAAATCTTTTTTGGTTAGGAATCTGCCACAACTCAATTTGCAACTTTACATTGTATTGCCAGAGGAATGGATGGAGGTCAACAGTAGAGAGATGCCTAATTAATCTTGTATATGAAGACGTACATAATACATATAAAATATACATTTAACATGAATGATCTGTTTCTGCACATAAATACAACCATCTTGTAGAAACCAAATCATGCTAATTGCTAAATTACCTAAATGATACAAGGCTACCACCCAAATGAAGAGACCTGGTTCAAAAGAGAGACATACGCTCACTTCTTCCCAAGTTCAAAGGGTAAGAATATCCCATCTTTTTTCTGACTTTCTTTCCATGTTTCCAGTATTTCATTTGCTGTGGGCAGCTCTGAGCCATGAGAATCATCCACTTCATCTCTTGGCACTTGAACTTCAAGCTCATCATCATCATTAGAATGTCCATTTAGATAGAGTTTCGAGAGCTCGTTGTCCAGATAATCAGAGTATTCACCCAATTCTTCATCATCATCAAAACGCTCTAGAGTGGTGCATGGCCTAGATAGCGGGTTATCATCCTCACAATCTGTTCCAGAGTGGTTAACAGAATGTATATCAACTGCAACCTCAGTTCTGTGGATAAAAGAATGTGCTTCCATGTTGACGTTTCCACCTGTCATACTTGCAGAGGAACTTAGAACATCTTCTGTTCTGTTTATATCAAATCCCTCGTTCTTACCATCGATGTGTAAAACATCTGTGGTCTGGCAGCCACAACAGGGAGAACTTGAGAAGTCTTTCTCTTTGCCTGATCCACACAAAGTGTGCAATGTCTTTGACAAATTTGAGACTGTGATTTCAGATGAAACATCACAATTACAGAGAGCATTCAACAATTTCTCTAAATTGTCCCCAGTAATCCTGTCCTCATTTTTCTCAAAAAGGTCAGTCCACTGTTTTTCACTGACTTGAAATGGCGCATGAGCGACAGTGTTGACAAGGTTGACAGCTTTCTCATAATTACTCTGAGCAGTAGCTTGAATTAGCATTTCAGTAAAGAACATTGGATGAGGTATTTCTCCAGCCTCCAAAAGTGTGTCAAATGCATGCTCTAATAGATGCCACTACATTCAAAATGAAACCAACTTTGTTACACATGATCCACCCTCCATTGAGCACATCCAGTAACTCGTATGATAGGACCACATGACAATTAATGTAACAATATAAAATGAAAAAAATCCAGCCATTTGGCCTACTTAAACCACTTTCAAGATGAAAAGCTTTTGAGTATTACAGTGGTTGTCCCTCTAAACTTCAGAGGAAAAATGAAAGTATTACTTATTCATAGTGCCATGTGGAATAGAGAGTTTCGGCATAGTAAAAGGGCCCAACAGATCTAATCCAGTTAAAAATTTTATGTCAAAAGAAGAATATAGCTTACCTTTCCAGCTTTGGATGCTTCAACAAGTAGCCATGCATGTTTAGCTTGATGTAACTGATACCCAGAAAGAGCCATACCCTTGTAAACATACTCAAAATATTCCCATTGTTGTGCAGTAGCAGATGCCTCAAGCATTGAGCTATAAGTGTACTCATCTGGACTAAGGGAAGTGTAAGAAACAGAATTGGCTCCAACAGTTTCTTCAAATAACTCCTTAGCTTTAGAAAACATATCATTCTGACCATAAACTTTAAGCATGACATTTACAGTCCCTATATTGGGTTCACAATACTCTTTCATGTGTTGAAATATAGATACACAGTCATCAACATGTCCTCCATCCCTAGAAGACATTATCAGACCAGTGAATGTAACCTCCAGAGGTTTAGTACGACGGAGTTTTTTCATCTTCTCCACCTGCAGGCAAGTGTTAGATTGAAGAGTTATTTTTTTTTCATCTTCACTGATGCCCAAGTAATATCCACAACTAGATCCATCATGCATATATTGGAGCCAAATACCAACCACAATAGATCCAAGCTCCACTGAAAGACAAAGAAACTCACCTCTATCATAGCATCTTGCCACCTGCCACTATTGCAGAGGCAGCGTGCAAGCTCATAATACACACTGGCTTTCCCAACTATTCCCCTTTGCTCCATATCCCTAACTACTTCAACAGCTTCATTAATTTTACCCTCCTCCCAAAAAGCTCTGACAAGAACTGGAAAAACACAAATCAAATTGGTACGAGCCACCGAATATCAGTATTTAAAAAAAAAAAGGAGAAAGAAAACTACCTTTATAGGTAAGGGCACTTAGGCCCTCTCCACTTTTCTTCATTTTCTTAAAAAACTCGTGGACAAGGTCATATTTTCCAGATTGCAGCATTACCTTTCAACAAGCAGCTCCTGTAAGACTTGAATACAGATATATATTGAGGATAAAACAATTGCAAATAGAAGTTCTTTCCAGTCAGGCACTAACCATAACATTCCATGAACTAAACACAGGCTCCAGAAAAGTAATGAAACATCTAATCTGTAACAAGTTCTTTTATGCTTAAGAATTAAACAATATATTATATCCATCATATACTAATGGAATCTTTCCCCAGTAGAATACAAAACTATAAAACAAATTTCACAAATCAAGCAGATGTTATAATTTTTGGTTACTGCTTTATAAAATTAGTTAAATTTCAAAATATCCAATACATGGCTGTGAAACATATGATATGACTTGGTTACTTAGGTTCCAAATGACTACAAATCATGCTCGAATGGTACATGCCCGTAAACTTTATAATTCAGTATTTACCTCCATTGCAAGTCCATATGTTGCTCCATTAGGTTTCAGACTGCTCTTTCTCAGTTGCTTGAACACCCAAAAGACGCCTTTCCACTGATGCGATGGAACACAAGCATTTAGTACCTAAAATGCAATTTGACAGAGGTTGAGTAATCAAGTCATTTGCCAGTGGAAGTAAAAAGAGTTGGAAAAATAGTAATGCCCTCTTACAGCATTGTATACAACTATATCAGGTTCAAGGACAGGATCACAATTCTTGCGCCACATATTTTTAATCCTTTTGGAAGGTTTTTCCCTCATGCGCTCAATTAATTTCATCAATTCTTTCAAAAAACCCGCTTGACCAAGTGTAACAGCAGCACTATGATATGCAGCTATATCAGGATATGTACTGCGATCTTCCTGAACAACATTAGTCTGAGACTCAATCCAGTAATACTACAAATTAAAAAGAAGAGAAAAAAACACTCAATATGTAAAGTAGCATCCGTGGAATATTACAAGCATCCGATTGAAAATGTCAAGAGCTTCCCTCGGCCTCCTTGTCCTTCCAAGAACTGCCAAAAGTTTTGTGTAAACAAACCTACAAAAGCAGTTAATTCTTTGCATCAGAAAAGATAAACACCTTGAAAGTAACATAGTTTCAAGCATTTATAAAAGTCACAATAATTTTAAAAATTTGAAAGCAAGCAAACACATTTATGTGCAAGTAAACAACAGTCAACCCAGCAGCCATGTCAAGTTTTGACCGTACAATTTTCGGGTGAAAAATTAAGGCCTACATCAACAAAGTAACAAATCCAAGTTGCAGTTTTGTCCTACCTAGGAAATAGTTTGACAACCGTGAATACTACACCACAAAACCCACTTTTATCCAACAAAAATCGTCAGGCCCAAGTATCAGTTCAGTCAAAGATTCTGTCAAAACCTACCATCACAAAGTCTATGATCGATCCCATGCAACTCTGCTCAACAAGAAGCCTGGCTTCCAAAAACCAAGGTTAGAAAGAATATATTCAAAGTACTAACTTGCAATTTCCTCTTATGCCATCTATGATAAACCATCTTTTCCAAGTTTGAAAAACTAATTCTAAACTGAAGGCTACTTCCAAACCGCTACAATTCTGGTAGCCAAGAAGCTTGTGATCATATCCTAACTATGCAGCCCCATAATTTGAATCCTTTAACCTCGTGATTGGAATTAAGTATCTTTACCACTCAACCGTCCCTCGGGGTTCTCCTATTATAATACACCTTTAGATATTCATTTACACAAAATTCAGAACAAAGATCATAATGCAACTAGCAAATAGTTCTGAAACCAACAAATAAAAAAATTATACCTGCTCTTCGAATCTCTTCTCTCCTTCCGTCCATAAACCCATTCAACAACTGACATCGCTTGTTTCCAACTTCCTTTCCCTCCAAGCCCCTCCACAATCTTCAGCAACTGACCCTCTGTAAACACCAAACCTGACTGCTTCATTATCCTCACAAATTTCCAGTTCTCCACCGTCATTTCCCTTTCACTCAACCTAAAAGCACCCAAAAAAATCAAAAAGCAATGAATAAATAAATAAATAATCATAAATGAGAAACAAAATGGCAATGTTAAGCACCAAAATTTGACTATCACAACTCAAAACCTATCAACAAGAACCCGAATAGCCTCGGCCTCGCTCTTCCACCGTTTCGCCGGGTCCCACTCCCGAACATTTTCAACTTCCCCTTCCAATTCAATGTCGTTGTCGAGAACCCAATTCAAATCCTTCTCGAACATCTCCTTCAACTCTCTCAAGTTCTCCCTTTTCAAATTGTCCCCAACAAACTCTCTGCTCTCAGCGGCGAGTTCTCTGAACCGGAGCCTCTCAATCCTCTCCCACGGCTTCCCCACAAGTGAGTCGCCGGTTTTTGCGGCGACGGCTCTGTTGAAGCTCTTGTATTCGCGTTTCAGGGTTTGGAAATGTTGTTCCTCGGCCAGGGCTTCTTGTTGAGAGTGCGTGAGCGCTGGGGTGAGGGCTTGAGATTGGGTTTTGGCAAGTTTACGGTTGTGTTTCTGCAGTTGTTTTCTGAGAATGTTTCGGAGGATTTTGGGGGTGGGAACGATGCCGTTGTGAAGGAGCTTTTGTTTGATCCTTTCGGTGTTGGGGTCGAGTTGTGCAGGTGCAGGGAGTTGAAGAGGGACTGGCTGTGCTTCCATGGCGGGAGGTACGAGTGAAGCAATCAAACTAATGGCTAAGGTTTTTGGGTCTTAGCTCCGTTTTAAGCTTCCAATTGAAATAAAAAAAAAAATCATGCATATAAATATTCTGTGCTGACGACAAAAAGAGGAGAAGAAATGTATAAAAATAGTGGGACCGAGAGTTACTATTTTTTTAATTTAATAAAATTAGAATTTCATCATTTCTTTAAAGGGAAACCTTATAAGACTTAAAAATATAATAAAATTATAATAATAAAAAATAAGTTTTTATTATAAAATAATTAATTTAATATAATTATTAAAATATATTAATGATTATACTAATAAAAGTACACATATTTTTTAAATATGTTATTAGAAATTATCCAACAAATTTGATAACTAATAAAAAATATCCAAAAAAAATTTATGACTGATTTTTACGATCTTTTCTAATAAGAAAGGCCAATCCTATCAGTTTATTGAGCATACATAATATTAGAATAAATTAATGTTTTTATTGAGCATTTCTTATTTACATCATTTCTTTATTTATCCCTTAATTTGTAGAGAAAAATTTTTAAAGTTGAAATTATATGGTTTAATTTATTCATTTAGCAATGAGGTATATGCATCATTTTTATAAGTGAATCAATTGAAAAAAATTATAGGAACTTCTAAAAAGTAACTTAAAAAAAAATTAGAGGTTATAATCACGTTTTGTAATTCTGTCCTTGCATTTCTCACATCAAAATTTTTAAAAAAATTTCTTATAATTTTAGTTATTTTTGCAACCACCTCTTTTCATAGAGACTTCTTTTTAATGCAGGTTTGCTGCAGCAAACTACTAATCTGATAACCACTTATACTCAAACTTCTCAAGTAAATAAGGGAATTGCTGAGAGAGAAGAAAGCAGTCAAGCATCATGCAAGATCAAGCCTCCAGAAGCTCAATAAATTAAGAATAAATTATCTAATATACAGTTATAATGAAAAAATCAGAAACCCAAATTAGTTGACTGAAAATCTTTGTCCAACACCAAGAGAAACCCATCCTTCTGAAATTATCACACAGAAATCCACAAAAAAAATAAAAGAATTAAAGAAAAGAATAGTATTCTCAGCTCTTTGATTTGGAATGCTTCACAAGCCAATCGATGACAGAGTCGATGTTAGTTGAGTTCTTGCATGAGATCATAAAGCAGCAAACTTCTCTGTCAGTGATAGATTTGAGACCCCTGCACCATGTAATTACATTTTTAGTACCAAAATATAAAAAATCCCAATAATGTTCAGCATTTGCCAAATAGTTTTCACTTAATACTGAAAATTTGGATTACAGAAGTAAAAAATGTCAGACATTTGATCCGTCAAAGCCTGTTTAGATAAGGCTCCTGGCTTGTCAATCTTGTTCCCAAGCACCAGTAAAGGGATGCCACTAAGGGATGGTTTGCTCAGCAAATCATGAAGTTCACTTTTTGAGATGCTCAGATTTTCAGGATCAGCAGCATCAACCACATAACTGCAGGAAAATTAAAAAAATTCAATAATCAACAAAAAGCTAAATATCGACTCAGTTATTTCATTTTTTATTGAATTAAGAGAATTATTTCATTCATGCATTTTTTTTACTTGGTTGTCTAAGAATTGGTGGTCATGAATGAAAAACATTTGACTAACAGATAAGGGTTCAGTTTGCTAGATAAAAGTCACCCATGCAACAAGTAATATTAACAGGATTCATAAACCCTCCCCAAACGTTAATAACAAAAGAAGCAAGCGCAATATCATAATTGAAGGCAATTATAGATCTTAAGAAAAAACCCCATGGAAGCAGCAACCAAACAGATGAGACTAAACTTTCTTTGAAAACTAGTCTTCATACTAAAGAATGCGAATTCTGTAAAGATGGTTTTAAATTTCTTTTTGTCAGCCACATATTAGATATCCTAGCCTCAATAACTTACCAACACAGTAATCTCATAACAGTGTAAATTATATTTATATAGCAGCGGAATTCTATAAAGATGTTTTTGACTTCCTTCTTGTTATCAACCATAGATCAGATATCGTTACCACACTGACTTACCAACCCAGCAATCTCATTGATCCAAATTGCATGACAAGTACAATTTTCTGTATATTACTTTGTGGGACAGTTGTAGCTTGTTCCATCAATATACTTAAATTAGATCATAGAGAAACCACTTTTCAGAATGGAAGAGCTGCCAGAGTGGCATTCAAGATTATTTGGTTCAATAATTAAAACACCAAAATAGAACCTTTTTCCCTAAGTTTCAGTTGCAATAACATTATTTTCTCCTAGGTTTCAATTGACAAACTTTTGACCTTGCAGTTCTAATTGCCAAAAGCAATAGTTACAATTAAAACACCAAAACATCAGGGTGATTTGATAACATATATAACTAATAACATTCCATTCATAAATTGTGGCTGCATTATTTCTAGTGTCCAAAATCAAATGTTGATTAATTACTAGCAAACAGTAACTATGGCTTCAAAATATTGATTATCTAACCAAAGATACTCCACCAAAATTCCAGAGCTTTCACAAATAAATGAACTCTGCTCATAAACCTAAATTTGAAAACCAAGTTATAGCATTAAAAATTTTAAAACTAAAAATAACAGCAAACAAATAACAACCAAATATAGTTGCATTCAGGCTTTAATCCCCTACAAAAATAACAGTGCAGCATAGAACCATAAGGGACTGCAGAATAAGAGAATCAAACATAGCAAATTAAGTCCTTACACAATAGCAGAGACTGCACGACAGTATCGTTCCCACATACTGCGGAACCTAGGTTGACCCCCAAGATCCCATAGCTTAATTGTAACATTTCCTTTTGTCACTTTCCTCATATTGAATCCAACCTGAAAATCATGCCATTGACTGTCTTAGGTTACCACTTAGGGATCAAAGATCATGAAATGCACAGAAATAAAATTGTGAAAGACATTATGTTTTTAGTAGGGTAACAGGCAGGTAAAATGTTCTCGAAAGATACAACTTACTGTAGGGATCATGTCCTCGCTATATCCACCAGTCTAAAAAGAAGAAAAACAAATGAATTTTCAGTGCGTCAGCCCAAAAAAAAAAACACAAAGAAAAACATACAAGTGCACTATATCCATTATAATGTACTTACTGCAACAACATTTACAAGGGAGGTCTTTCCAGCATTCTGAAGTCCAATAAGAGACAGCTCCATTTCCTGTTTAAAAAAGAGGCTGCAACCCCATATAAAGTATATTGAGCATTAATAAATGTCAACTGGGAAAGGCAAATAGTCAAACAAAAAAATGTTGCCTATCAGAATTTTAGACAAGGTGAAAGACCACCATCTGTTCAAATTGTTATTGTTCACTCTGAAAAAATTTCATACTTAAACCCCAGCAAAATCCATATCTTATGGAAGACCTAAACTAAAAGTACCGACGTTTCCAGTTCAGGAGCAGTACGGCCTCTTACAAAAGCTACAAAATTGATAAACAAGCATAATTAAAATTTAATTAAAGTATACTGAATCCACAAAAGAAAATTTGAAATACCTAACTTTAACCCATAATTTCCCTATCTTAATTAATTTAAATATCGTGGATTTTTACCATTTCCCCTCTTCCCATTCAGCATCAAATAGGCTTCTGTTTCCAACGGGACCTCAAAGTATGATAATATTTATATCTGGAATTTTCACTTCATGCGGTCAATACCATTTGTGCAAGCCCAATCCAAATCTATATCTATGTTCAACATTGGAAATCCATGAAAGTCACATTACAGCTTCCATATGTCACATCACTTAACTGTTTTAAAATAATTCATATTAAAAAAAAGAAATGTAAAACCTTTTCATGCAATTTAACAGAACAAAATTACCACCTTTTCAGGATTGACTTGCACTTGCAGCAAAAATTTTAACATCAGTTTTACTCTTACCACACAACTCTAATAAATCCATTTTACTAGAATAGCAAGGATTAAACTCCATCTTCAGAACAATTGTCATGGACAATACTCTTAATAACATATGAAGTCCTACTCAAGCAATTTCTTTAACACAAATGATATGAAAATCACAATATTATTGATTATAAGCATCTTCACTGTTCAAAACAAGCTACACTACTAAATTTTCATATCCTGGTTTCTTAAATCCAGTCTCGATAATATGGGGAGTTACAAGTTTATAAGTCAGATATTGGAAACAACCATGGCAACTGCTCTGATCCAAGTACACGTCAATAACTAATCTATTCTTCTTATCACTATTTTTTAATATCCATTCATAATTTCTGTTGTTTTAATTGTCCCTGTCGCTATCTGTCAACCAATGTCATCATCCTCAACGACATTTCATTACAACAAATAGCATTCCAGTCATTCAATCAAATTTTATATGTTAAAAAATAAAAATAAAAATAACACTACACATCCTCAGAAGAACGGCAAAAAAACGAATATATAAATGTCTATTTTTCTCTCAGGAATTATATTCAGAAAAATTCCAAAATAAATAAATAAATCATTATCAACACCATAAAAAATATATATTATCACCAAAACACAAGCTCAAAGACAACTACAAGAACAAGTATTATGGCAATGCTGTATCATACAAACAAAAGAGTGAGCTTTCAATGATAATATATCCTTATCAAATTCGCTACTTCGAACGTTAGCATTGCAATCACGAAGAACAAGATATCCAACCTGCGAAGCCAATTAAGAAAAGCTTCCCACAATCCCATTGCTGATTATCAGAGAATCGAAAACAAAAAGCTAAAAGAGAGATCTACTAAGCCTCTGCCTGCTCCTGAATTGGCCTCTCGCGAAGATGAAGAAACTTCGCTTCGCTTGCTTTGCGTCTACTGATTTGCCGTATTCGTACGCACCACAAACTCAAATGGACCAAATATACTTAAACTTCAAATTCGTAATTATTACAAAAAAGCGATGATTAAGCGGTTAATTGGGGTTAAATTTTGTTCACTAAATTTACGTTATTATTAGATTGCAATCACTTAATTTCAATTAAACGATTCGAATCTCCACCGTCCGTGCGTCCTACGTGGCAGTGCTGATTGGATATTCTGTTAAGGGTCTTGATTTTACAGGCGGCGCAAAAGCTTTGGTTGACTGTGTTCTGTACGTGGACCAATCAGGAGAAGATTCTGTAGAAATTGAGAGCAGTTTCGAGTCTTCCCACGATTGTTTAACGCGAGTGAAGAAAACGAACCAAATGTGGTTGGTAATTATTGGCGGGTGGATGTCAAATATGAAAGCGTTTCAGCTGAGAGAGGCAGCTATGCCAACTGTTCCAACTGCGCCATGTAGAAAGATTTGGACTCGAGCCAGCGGATCAATGGCAATTTTTTAAAGAGAATATTAGACATTGTAACGTTAGCGGTCCAATAATTATTATTAAATTTGATCCATATTTTAATTTAATAATTATATTAATAGAATGTGATCTAATTATTTATTAGACTTAGATATTAGTTTCCACCTTCATCTATAATTTGCATTACGCTAAATACATAAAACAAAAATGACCTCTAAGAAATTTAAAAAAATTAGTGGAGAATATTTGAGAATTAATAAAATTAGTCAAATGGAGGGGGTTAAAATGACATAGTCAACTTTTCTAATTTTCTGGTCTACCTAGCCAATCTCAACCAATAAACTTAAAAAACTTTTACCTTCAACTTTGAAACTTTATATTTTCTCTTTCTCTCTTCTCTATTCTTAATTATTATATTCACACAAATTTAGTCTCTTTAAAAATAAATACAACTTAAAAAAAATTAGATCATTATAATTAAATATCATTGACTTTGAGTTTAAAAAATATTAGTTATCGATGAGATGAGAATGGGATGGGTTGAGTTAGATATTACTGGTGAAAAAATATTTAAAATTTTTCTATTTAGAATTATCCCCATTCATCATTCCCGAAAACTATGTCCCAGTGAATAATTGGGGTAAATACATAAACACCCCTAAGGTTTAGTCTAAGTAACAAACTCACCCCTGTTATTTATAAAGTAACATAAAGACCCTCATTTTGATATTTTAAATAACATTAA
>JANKKB010013688.1:53420-77359 GCA_026225775.1 Bursera palmeri
CCCGTGAATAATTTATGCTTTCAAGCCCATGTGCAGTCACAAATGGGCCCAAACAAAGAATGTTTAATGGACTCAACCATCCTAGTAGCCTGCCTTGAGGCCTGAAGACAGTGGCCCGGCCCGATTTTGTCTTCAATCCTGAATTATGAGATTCGTGACTGCTCGATCATAGTTCATAGTTTGATTACTTGATTGGACAAATTTAAGTTATGTAAAATTTATGTAAATTTTTTATTTTAATTTTGTATCCTAACTGCTAGTAACATTATACGAGTAGTAAGATGAATTTATCTATATTTATTAAATTAATCAGATATATATTTTCCAAGTCATTAGAAAATTAATAAACTAATTTTTAAGAGAAAAAAATATTAATCCCCAATTCTGGAAGAGTTTCTAATGCATCTAAGCCGAAATTTCGGCGTCTGTAAAGAAAAAAACACTTGACAAAACCATAACCACAAGCTATCCTTACCTTACTCTCCAAGTCAGCCAAGCTTGCTAATCCAACAGCCTCTCCATCTTTCTCGTTCTTAACTTGAAAAATGATTTCGAATTCGATGAATGCATATCGTCCTTTTCCCGTTGCAAAAGTTCCATCGCAAGTGATGTCCAAGCCGAATGGAGTTGCAGCAGCTCCCTCGTTTACAATTTTGCTCGTGATTTTCGCTTCTTTGCTTTCGCCGGAGTTGGTAGTGGTAGTGTCAGCTGTTCAGGTTCAGGAACGCAACTTTAAGAGATCGGATCCTCTCCCTCATTTCAAGTACTACAATGGCACTTACGATCTTCGAAACAACCATTATTGGGCTGTAAGTTACACTCACGCTCGTGCAATGTTTTTCTATTTCTATTTCTTCTTCACTGTTTTCAGTTTTCTCCCATGGAATTGACAATTCACAAAATTACGACTATATTATGTATATAGTGAATGTCATTATTTTATGTTATTATTATAAGTCTTTTGATTTTTAATTGGTTTAATTTTTTAATTGTCTAATCAAGTTTAAACTCTAGGACAAAAATATATTTTTAAATGAATTACAAAGTTATGAATTACTTGTCAACTTGTATGAAATTTGATGATCAAATCATTTGATTTCAACAACTCATCAGCTCCTCTATTGATTATACAAAAAAATATATATATAATTAAAATTGAATTAGATTTTTTATTATTTCACAAGTTATCCAAAAAATTTGAAGAAAAACGAATATAAGTTCAATAAATATTGAAAATACGTATTTATTCTCAAGCTTACATATCTCAATTTGTAGTGATATAAGTTATCTCTTAATGGTCATGAATAGATAAAAATTCATAAAATCTTATTAATTAATTAATTTGAATTACTTAAAAATAAAATTTGAACTTTTTTAAGTTTGTAAACTAAAAATTAAGGTGCATTTTTTATATAATTTCATCTACTTGAATGGTTTATAGAGTTAAATAAACTGATATTATTAAATAAGACGGTGAACTTAGAACTGATTTGTGGGTTTTAAATGATGTTTCAGTCGGCCGCATTCACAGGAGTACATGGCTTTGCAGTAGCGGCAGTTTGGTTGCTATGTGGGCTGGGCTTTGGCATTTTCACCTTTTGTAAGACTGGCGATTCCGGTTCTGCCGTTTTTGACCATTTGGAGCGTTATTTCGTCCTTATGTTCCTGCTGGTTCTTCTCTTGACCATTCTCGCCATGTGAGTATGGTTAAATATTTTTGAAATTTTGAAAAAATTTCAAAATTTAACAATTTCAATCTTCTATATGAAAAAAGTAGTAACTCGAAAACAGGTTATACAGCGGTTGACTGATAAAATAATGTGTGCTTTGCATGCATGAATGTATACTTGAATTCAAAGAGTTGCTGCCACTTTCGTGGTGGTGGAAAATCATAACTCTGTAAAGAGGTCCCAGAAATTGGAGAATACGATTCTGAAAGCAGGCAAGGACGTGCGCTACAGCATCGAACATGTGATCAAGGCATTGACAATTATAGAAAATCTATTGCTTCCCTATGATCCAAAAACATCTAGACAGTTGAACTTCACCGCTCATAGACTTGAAAATGAATCGCAAGACATCCAAACGTTTATTCAGAAGAGTGGTCAATCAGTTAATCGGGCAATTAAATCTTCGTAAGCAACTATTAATTTTCTTTTCATAATGCTAGCTTGCATGAAATTGAATCTTAATTCATTTTAGAAGATTGTTTGTACTGTGTTGATGTAGATATACGTTACATCTGGCGGTTGTGATCGTCAACTTGGTCCTGGTCGTCGCAGCACTAGGTAATGAATTAATGCATACAGTAAAGGGTCTGGTATATGGTTGATTCTGACAAAGATGTGATTGAAAACTAGCTTTCATGCATGATTAGACTAATGGGTTGCTGCTGCTTTGGCTCAGTTCTAATCATTTTGCATTGGCACCCTAGATTCATGTCGTAAGTACATTTTACTTTGTTACTTGGATTGTTTTTATACTACTAAGATCAGATGTATTGAAACCGGTTGGTTATATAAATCATTGAATTTAAGCTTTATTTCCCAGTATAATTGTTCTGTGCTGGATCTTGACTACCATATTCTGGGTTCTGACTGGCTTTGATTTCTTCCTTCATACGTGAGTAATTAATTTATTTGAACTTTCCATGAGATATAGCTAAGCACCTTTCAATTCATTTACAATTGTAATTAAATTCTCCAGTGCAATGCAGTTTTGCAGGTGATACTTGTGCGGCTTTTCAGGATTTTGTGCAAAATCCCGAAAATAACAGTCTGAGCACCATATTACCATGCATGGATTCAACACAAACAACTAAAACCTTAGCAAAAATTGGCCAGATTATTCATAATTCCATAGCCAAGGTACACACAGAGAGACTTCATTTATTAATTAAATATTTTCCTGCGACAATTTTTTACTACCTCTTTTGTTGCAGTTGAACACGAAAGTAGCAGACGTATTTTTGTTGCTTGCTTTCAACGGAGAAAATGATTATCAAGCACAATTTCAGGAGATTTGTAACCCTTTCTCAGGAGGGCCTGATTACAATTATGTACCAGAAAACTGCCCCAAAGATGCCCTTCCAATCCGCAACTTACCGGATGTAAGCAAATAGTTTACTGATTGTTTTCGAATTGTCAAAAATAGCTTTAAATATCTAATACAAACTTATCTTGAAACCAAGTTGGGGGAATTGGAGAAACTGTATCTTACTTGGGAGGACTTGACGTGTAAGATGCATGTAATTTTATTATCTAAACTCCAAATTGAATCGTTATAAATGGAGATACAAATAGGTAAGTTTTTTGGGTTGGATACTAAATTATTTTAATTCTGTTATGAGAGTCAAACCCCCTAACTATCAATGTTAAGACTTAATGTCGGGACAGAAACAATTAGCACCATATGCCACATTTAAGAGTAGGAAATATTGGTTCCTCAACTCAATATATTAGTGTTTTTGGGTTCGATACTTGGTTCCTCAAACATATAGAAATAGCTAACTTTTTCTACAAAACTCGAATGTAGGTTCTTTCAAGATTCACATGTTACAAAGAAAATTCAAGTGAAGCATGTGAAAGGGAAGGGAAATTTATCCCCCAGGGTGCCTATGACAAGGCTCGGGCTTACAGTGAATCTTTACAGGACATGATAGATATCTATCCTGAATTGAAATACTTGACAGAGTGCAAAATTGTGAAGGACATATTTTCTGAATTAGTCCAGAAGCAGTGCAGATCGCTTAAGGTTTCAATGCATTCGTTATGGGCATCAATGCTTTGTCTTTCTATTGTGATGGTGGCTCTAGTACTCAGTTGGGTGGTAAGGAATTATCAAGTGAAGGGCAGAAGCTTCTCCAGATGGTCAATCGTCCCCAACCCCTTGGATAGGTTATAGATTTAGGCATTGACATTCAGATTGCATAGGAAATGTACAAACAAAAATTGAGGTCATTGCTGGGCAAATTAATAAAAAGGTACACTCCATGATGTCCTAAGACATTTTATATCATGGATAATAATGTAAATATCATGTGAGAAATGTTAATAAGACATAGAATACTTGTTTTCTTTCTGGAAGGCACAGAGGATTTAGATCTGCTCAATGGTTGAAATAATTTGATTCAATTATTAGGCTGGCCTACACAGACATTGCCAAAATTCTCTACTTGACAGTCCCACTCGCCAGAAATTTCAACTGGGGCAGGGGGCAATAGGTGAGCACCACCTTGAGGTTGGTAGAGATTGTTGTGCTTCCCAATAGCAGTATCTGAATATCAAGTTAGTGACATTTGAGGATAAAATGGTAACAAAATTCACTTTAAAATGTCAAATAACATATCAGATTGGTAAGGTAATGAAATCCATTTCATAGTAGTTGAATCCCACACTAGAATTTTATAAAGTTTGGTTGTGGTCTGCCCCGAACAACCCTAACGAAAGGTGTAATGTAATGAAGGTATTGATGGCGACGGCGAAAGTTGGGTCAACTAATCAAAACAATTGGATGCCTCAACTACTTATTCCAGGCATCAAACATCATATATTTTATCTTGTTTTAAATTGGGCCAATTTGTGTCAATACCTACCCACATAATCTTTGTATGGCAACATTTCCAATCATGGGCAAAATGACACCTAGTTATTAGTTGTTCAAAAGATTTTTCAAAATCTTTTCATTTTGAAAATTTGAATCAACATTTGATCAACTTGGTAAACTCATATATCTCACCTCTAAAAGAAGGAAAAAAGAAAGTATTATCTAAAAACATTAGGACAACTTGGATAAATAACCAAGTTTAGTGGAGATATTTCAAAAGTTAACCAAATCTTTTTTTTTTTTAATCGACCAACTAGGAGACCTATCATTTAGTTGCCAGTTTTCTTAAGATCTAACAAATAACCCCTTATGATCTAAAGAGAGAATTGTTGATAAGTGCTCGTCAGTATATCAAAAACATATTTTTAACGTATCTTAAACTCGTATGAAGGGTATTTTTTATCCTTTAAGATTAAACTTCTTGCCGTAATAGATAAAATTGAAGGTTTGTACCTTTTATAGGTTTCTTAACTTTGATCCAATGATATAAACCATATTTATAATGTTTTATATAGTAGGATCTAATGATAACAAAGTACCAAGTTATTAATTGCCCCATGAGGAAAAAGGTTGGTCTCATGTTAACATGTTGTAAGTCTCAATTTGTTGCCCACAACCAATTTGTGTGTGGCCCTATGTGGCCTCTCTTTAGCATGAGCGAAAGCAGTAAAGGGCCCAGAAACTCTATTGCCATTGGTAAAGAACTGTAAAATTGAGTTGAAAATTAAAGGGCAAGAAAAAAAAAATAAATAGAACGGCACACACATGAATAACATGATTCTGAACAGTTAGAATCGGTTAAAGTTTCATTGATGGTTAAAACTTAACAGTAGCATTAAACTCATTTTTTCAGAGTCAGACTTGGTCAAAACTATTTTTAAAGTATTATCATATTTATCATATTTATGTCACATACAACTCATTTAACGCATTACTTTTTCTTTACATATCAATATCACACGTGTAGATAGATAGATATATTAAAGATGGAGAAAAATTAAGATTCGGAGTTCTTAAAAATATTTGTAGTAAGGCAACAAAAGCGTTTATAAATCACAAAAATTTTAGTAGATAGAATCCATAATTTCAATGATAGAACCACCTACTTGAGTCGGTGGGTGGGAGATGTATATCTCACATGTTTTCTAACTATCAAATTTATTTAAAAGAAAAAAGATTGATTAGGAAAAATGAAAAGGAGATGGAGAAAATTTCTCAAGTTATTCCAAAAACATAGAATTTTCTCTTTGTAGAAAAAAAAAAAAAAAACCTTGATAAAAGAAGCCATGCACGGAGTAGGGAAGTGGTTTCTCACCAGTAGTATTGAGTAGTAAGCATTTGACTGTAAACCCTGATTAGGATGTTTGACTGTTGAAAGCTTATTGAATGCTCAAAGCTTGTTAGCATCTTCTAACAAACGCAGCAAGCAAGAGAAGCGAAACGCATTCACTCATTCATTAAAGAAACAAAAACAGTACTTATCCCAAGTAGAATTAGAAACCCCCCAGCACGGAGGAGAGAATTGTGGGGGAAACATAACACAACACCTTTTGGTCCCATGTCACAATCATCACCAATCAGATCCGCTTGAACTTGACATAAACTACTCAACTACTTTTACTTTGCGGGATTTCACTGTTTCTAATTTTGTGGGACGTTTACTTCGTGGTTGGATCATCAGATGTTACAGTGAACTTTGTGGTGTCTCGAGAACTATCTTGTTTTGACTCTAACAGAGACTTCTGCAAGACAATTCCATGTCCGGAACTTGTGCTCAGCTCATTGTTCGGGGTTTGTCAGGTAAGTTTGACTCGGTTTCTTGAATATGGGTTGATTGTTTCTGGGTTTAGGATGCTTCAGTGGATCTGCTGTATGAGATCGAACTCTTTCGATTGTTTGTGTTTTGATGGATTTACAGTTGGTTGTCAAATGGGTATTTTAGTTGGATAATTCATTGCTGGTTCAGTTATTATTAATTATATAGCATGACACCATTATGTGATCTTTGTGTTAGGTTTTTCTTTTTTTTTTTTTTTTTTTTTTTGGGGGGGGGGGGGGGGGGGGGGTGTTGGCGGTGTTACAAGTAAATATGAAGCTGGAAATGGACATTTATTCATCATTCAGGTTTAGATGTTGGAAAAATTTAAGGACTTCTTTGATTATAAGATTGGTTTAAAGTTTCTGAAATGAGAACTTGTTTGACAAAAGATAGAATACCGTGGTTGTGATTTATGTGACTTATGTTTGGTCGGATTTACTGGATCTCCGTAGGTTGCATTTTCTTAATTGCAGCATTATCTTGGAGATAAAAAGGAAGAGAAAAATGAGGATGAGGAACAAATACAGAAAATCAACTACTTTCCCTTGCAATGCAGGGAACAGATGTTCAACGTCTACTGTGGTGTGGAGCTTGGTGGGGTTTCTCTTTGTGCTTCATCTTTGCTCCCTTGTTAGCCACAAAAATGGGTCAAGTGGAGAAATCCAAGTACATGTGAGTCATCATCCATTATTCCGTGAACTACAAGAGGTAGAAGAGGAGAATATCCAAATTCCTCCACCTAGAGGAAAGCGATCGCCACGTGCTGCAAAACGTAGACCTAAGCGGACAACCACACTGATTGATGAATTTCTTGATGAGAATTCTGCACTTAGGCATGTGTTCTTTCCTGATATGAAAACTGCCATAGACCCAATGAAGGACAATGGGAATGATAGCTTCTATTACTATCCAGGGAGAATTTGGTTGGATACTGAGGGATCTCCTATTCAAGCTCATGGAGGGGGTATACTCTATGACGAGAGTTCAAGAACATACTATTGGTATGGAGAGTATAAAGATGGACCTACCTACCATGCTCACAAAAAGGGACCAGCTCGGGTTAGTTATCTATTTTAAAGTATCATCTATTTTTTAAAAAGCTTGACAGTATTTTCTACTCTTTAAGCCTTTGCGGACACAATTTACGTATCCTTTATCTTTCATTGCATTTCTTTATGCTTAACATTTCCTGTATGTGTACTTTTTCTTCTTCGTTGAGCTTATTGTTGAGTTCTGTTGTGTATAAATTTCATGCTAATGGACTTGTATTGCTTCATGTAAGGGGTCTTGAGAGAAATGGCTTCTTGCAACAGTCTTGGATTGTATTGTCCCATAATGACTGGAATCAATATAAACTCTGATGGTTTCAAGTTGAGATTGTTCAAATTGTAAGAAATTTAAAATGATTGTATCTCATTTAGAAATTTATTATGCCTTTGGGTACATGTAGCTTCTGAAGTTGAGATTTTTCTTCTTTTAGTGGTCTTACCCAAGATCTTAGGGATATTTGAGGTTATTTCTTGGATTAAAGGGGGCACTAACGGTTATAAAGTTATTGGCATCTCAACTGAGAATTTGTTATGGGGAGTTTTAGGTTACCTTTAAATGCGTGCATCTCTTGCAGATTAGGCATATTTTCTTTCTGGGAGAGAAGCTGCCATGCAGAAAATTCTTATTAAATGCCTTTGTTCTCCTTAATTTTTTTCTGAGGGGCTTCACTCGCTTCATTTTTCCAGAGGTTTGTTCTGGAAGGACTTAATGACCTTCTCTATTTGTCTCAGATCCTTAATGTTTCATTGTTTACTTAAAAGGAGAAGCTAAGGTAGTACCTATCCTGTTGATGAGGTGTTACTTTTCTTTCAGATATAACTATAATAGTTTTGTGATCATTTTTCTAGCAGAATAGCAACCTTTTGTTGAAAGGCCATCACTGGATATTAAATTTCAATACTAGCACTATGCACGAGCACATAACGATAATTCATGCTCAGAATAATTCTGTGATATGGTGCAAATGTTCAATGTATTGACTTGCAATGGTGTTTGACGTGAGGCTTGCTGCTGCAGTGCATCATGGACATTGATGTTAAAGAGTTACAGGACTAATGGCTAAATTGACAGAATGCTTTACTAAATTTGTAGAATATGACATCACAATTAACTCCCCTGAGGTTTACAGTGGATGAGACGCTGAGAAGGTGGTGATATCTTAAAATTTGAGATGCAGAAGACTCTCTGTCGCCAATAAATACATTTAGAAGTCTTCTGTTCGCAAAAACTTATGTCTATTATTGGGCTTTATTGAAAGAACATCAGCTTTTCCCTGCACTTCTTACCCTCATAGAGTCATGTCAAACTTTGGTTGGATAAAAATAAGTATTTTCCGAAGACGTAAAGACAGTCTTTCAATTCTTTTATAAGATATGGTGTGAGAATGTTGTAAAACTAACCTAGAAACGCAGTTAGATTTGACCCTGGTATTTGTGGCCTTTTAAAAACATTCGTATTTTGTTGGCCTGTATAGCAGAGTACCTAGGCTGACTCTATTTGGTTGAAGCACCATTTTACCCTGTAGCCAATACCAAACATTTTATACTCATTATTGTCCAACATGCTTTCACCTGTGACTTGCTCAATCATCTTGCTGTATGGTCATTTCTGACACTGTAGATTGCTGCAATAAGAAAGCAAGCAATTTCTGTAAATTCTATTTGTATGAACAAAATGTTATAGTGTCTGAGATTGCATATGGGAGATCCAAATCTTTTATGGCGAAGTTGGCATCACATAAACTAATACCTACCTGGAAAAAATTGTAATGTTAATTTACTGTAGGTATCATCTTTATCACGTTAGTGGATAAAAGGGGGTACAACCATACACACTTTAGGTTTTCAATTACAATTACTGTAGCTGAAGTGCAGAATTATTGTAATATTACCTTGTTGAAATTTAGGTGTGCATTGAGATCAGATCCTGAGTGAGATCAGAAAGATCATAATGTCAGGTCCGGGCTTAGCACCAAGTAGGGGTTATGGATACAGAGTTATCGGTGCAAGGTTTGATACAGTGATAGACAAATGATTAGCAATGCAGTGAAACTCTTAATAAATTGTTGAAACAAGTGACAGAAGTAGGATATACAAGCTTTTATATTAGTTTTAAGAAATTCTTTATGACTGGGCATGCAGATGATAAGATTTTACTGCATCAATGCATTGTTCAAATGAAATGGCATGTTTTAAAATTCAAGCAGCTATTAAAAAAAAAAAAAAAAAAAAAAAAATCTATAGTTTGAAGGCTGTCTCAAACTGCAATCCTGATGTAGAGGTTTTATTCCATTAAGATGCAATCTGTTGTTCACACTTAGAGATTTGTATCTTCAACGAGCTGTAGCACAATTTTTTTCTAAAGAAACATATTTTGTTATTAATATTGATAATCGGGTAAAGATATATGCATTTTCATTGCATAATCTCTTGGTGTTATAAACAAAGGCAATTTATGAATTTCCGCGGGCCCACTTCTTAGCATCCACCATTCAATATGAATGCACTTTTGAACTTCTTTGGTTATATCATATGTTCTAATATAATTTCGTTTCATATAATTCACTTTTACCTGCAGTGGTAGCTTAATTACATTGCCGCTAACCTTTCATGGTATCATAGCCTCTTATTTCAGTATCTATTTTGCATGTGTTTTCATCACTTTACCATTAATTGCAAATTTAGTTAGTTGAATTCTCTGTTGTATTCAGGTCGACATCATAGGAGTTAGTTGCTATTCCTCCAGGGACTTATGGACGTGGAAAAATGAGGGCATTGTGTTAGCAGCAGAAGAGGCAAATGAGACTCATGATCTCCACAAATCAAACGTGCTTGAGCGGCCAAAAGTGATTTACAATGATAAGACAGGAAAGTATGTAATGTGGATGCATATTGATGATTGCAACTACACTAAAGCTGCTGTTGGCGTTGCTGTTAGTGATTACCCAACTGGTCCTTTTGATTATCTCTACAGCAAGCGCCCTCATGATTTTGACAGCAGGGACATGACAATTTTCAAAGATGATGACGGCACAGCATATCTTATCTATTCTTCTGAGGACAATAGTGAACTTCACATTGGACAGCTAACTGCAGACTATCTCGATGTAACAAATATTGTGAGAAGGATTCTTGTGGGACAACGCCGGGAAGCCCCAGCTTTGTTCAAGTTCGAGGGCACTTACTACATGATCACTTCAGGCTGCACTGGATGGGCCCCTAATGAGGCATTGGCTCATGCATCTGAGTCAATTTGGGGGCCGTGGGAGACAATGGGAAATCCTTGCATCGGAGGGAACAAAATATTTCGTCTTACAACATATTTTGCACAGAGCACATATGTGATTCCATTGCCAGGCTATCCAGGTTCTTTTATTTTCCTGGCAGATCGGTGGAATCCAGCCGACTTGAGGGACTCGAGATACGTATGGTTACCTTTGATAGTAGGAGGGCCTGCTGATCAGCCTCTTGAGTACAATTTTGGCTTCCCTTTATGGTCAAGAGTGTCAATATATTGGCATAAAAAGTGGAGACTTCCTCCCAGATGGAGAATTTGAAATGATTTTAGGTCCATTTTTCTATATGATTTTTTAGTGTATTATATGTCAAGGCTCTGTGTTTATTCTTCACTGGTTTTCATTGTTGTGTCTGTAAGTTAGAAGCTTTTGCTTTCTAGCTCACACAGCAATAATTTGGAGTTTACCATGTTCTGTCTCAAGCACTGCCGGTGAACTCACACATCTCTCTCTTTAGGTGATGTTAATATTAGCTTCGAGGACGGTGACTGTTTATGGAGAAAATAAGTCCATCTGTTGAGAATTTTCTGATAATTTTATTGTATGACATAACTTTCTATCTCCACAATGAACTTTGAGTTCATGCTGCTAAAGGGTTTCAGTTTCATGCATGTTGAGCATCAACATTACTCTTTCATTCTCCTGATCATCCACTGTTTAGTGGAGTTTATGAAATGATTGGAATAAAACAAAACCGATTCCTAATCTTGTTTTGAGCCATACTTCGTTGTACATGAGTTTTTGTAAACGAGTGTATATGGTCAACACAAAATATTGGGATTGTGTCAAAATATGAACAAAAAAGAACAAGAATATGAAGCGCTACCACCTAGGGCCCAATTTCGAAGGTCGCCGCAGCACTTAGCTGCTCTTCAATAGAGTCATACCAAGAAAGCAGGAGTATTTATGGGCTTGTCAAATTAATTCACGTTATGAGATTTTGACAAATTGTTAACAAATTTAAGGGTATTTTTAGGGTTAGTTGCTGTATGTAGATAATGATTGCTTAAATAAGAAAAAGGAAAAAAATGGGGCAAAAAGATCACAAAATTAGGGCTTGAATTGTACCTATTGCCAACTACAAGACATTTTAATATTCTATTGCTATGTTGGTGGGGTGTTCCAAGTGTAATGTTTAAAAGTCGGTCCCCACTCCCCCACCCAATTGGTCAAGTCTGGCTTTGCTAATGGCCCCATTAGACAATGACCTAAATGGAGTAGTTAAAATCATATATTTCTTCTCGGGACAATATCAAATAGTATTTTTGTATTTTATCCTAATTTCAGACGAAAAGTATGTTTGACATTTTAGTTAACTAGAATCCTGAGGTTTACTAAAAATCATTAATTAACATTTTCGGTTAAATAGGGAGTAATAGAAGAGGGTGTTTTGGTAAATAGACTATGGTAATTTTTAAGGAGAAGCAAAAGGTTAATTACGTAATGGGGACAATCAAACACAATCCTCATGTTTTGGCTTAATTTTAGACGAAAAGAATGTTTGACACTTTATTCATCTAGACCCCTGAGGTTTACCCAAAATCATCAATAAACCTTTTTCGTTAACTGATAGAGTAACAGAATGAGAAAAAGATTACTATACCTCTGATTAAATCATCTCAAATATAATATTTTAAACACTCTATAAAAATACGAAAATACCATTGAAACATAATAAACATAAAAATGTCTTGAGGTATACATATAAACTTAAAAATTTTGATTTTGTCATTGATTAAAATTTCAAATTTGAAATAAAAAATTAAAGTCATAGACAACATTTACATTATAAAAAAAATCAAATTTGAAATTTTATGACTATAAAAATAAAAATTTTGATAAGCCTATTGTGTATGAAATTTCATATTTGATTTTTAATTTTATAATGCAAATGTTGTGTATGACTTTAGTTTTTTCTTTCAAATTTGAAATTTTAATCAAGGGAAAAATCAAAATTTTTAAGTTTATTTGTGTACTTCAAAACCCTTTTATGTTTATTATGTTTTAATGGTATTTTCATCTTTTTACAAAGTGTTTAACGTGTTGTATTTGAGCTAGACTTAATCAAGGGCATAGTATTTATTTTCTTCTCTTCTGTTATTCTATCAGTTAACAGAAATAGCTTGTCAATGATTTTCAATAAACCTCAGGGGTCTAGTCGATTAAAGTGTCAAACATACTTTTCATCTAAAATTAGGTCAAAACATGAGAGTGGTATTTGATATTGTCCCTTATGAAATGTAAGAGAAGATGGGCATAATAGTCTTTTTTCTCTTAAATTACTGTGCCAGTTAACCAAAATTAACGGAATAGATTTGTTGATAGTTTTGGGTAAACCTCAGAGGTCTAGTTGACTAAAGTGTCAAATATGCTTTTTGTCTGAAATTAAGCCAAAATATGAAGGTAGTGTTTGATATTGTTAAATTTCTTCTCCATCTTTTGCCGTTTTCTCTAAAATGATATTTCCTTTTTCATGAATTAAAGACAAATATTAAGAAATTAGCTATACACAAACGTATTTATCTAATTTATTTCTTTCATATTATACACAATTATTACCCATAAATATAGGATATATATGTACTTCTTTTGACCCAGTATTGCATTTGCCCTACCACACTTCTTGTTCTAGTGCTGAAAGAAGGAAGAACAGAACGCGGCTTACTATTTGGGCCCATAGCTATTGAGCCCAGGAAGGACATTCCTCCAAGTCTATGATGGGATTTATTTAACCAATAAATTTCATAGTACATACATATTAGAACAAAACCACTTAATTCACGAAGATGGTGCAAGTAAATGAGCATTGATTTGAGATTAATCCTTGCAATCTCTCCCTCTACAATATGCTACTAACAATTGATATATATGTTTACCTTAAACAAATTTAAAAGAAGAAAAAAAGTTTGACGCAGCATAGCATGTGTTGTAAATAAATAATGAGAAAGAAAGTCAATACATAGGCATCAAACTTTTTCAACGTGTTACCACATGAACTTGGTCCCATAAAAGATCCATTCATTCACTCACTCACAACACAAGACAGCTAGCTAGCTAGTCCCAGTCGTCTCGCCTTCTAGTCTTTGTCAATGATGGCATGAAAGGCTGAAGCTCAAAGTTAAAGAAGTGATGGGCCAACCCTCTTTTTATTTATTTAAATATACCTAATTAGTTTAAACATACACACACGTAAAAGATAATATTTATTTTACATATATAATTTAAATTAATATTATAAAAAGATGAAGAGGGTTTGGAATGTTAACGTGGAGGGGGCAAGTCTTATCAGAAGATTAAGATGTGAACCCTAAAAAGCAGTTCCCACTTCCCACTATAATAATTTTTCTTCTTCTTCTTCTCCTCCTCTTCTCTCGTGGGCCAAAAAGTGCCTCCTTTTGTTAACGTTACTCCACCTCCACCTCCATCATGGATTTGTATTCTTTTCAATATCAATCTTGTCCTCATTTGAGTTCTAGTAGAGGGTAGCTCATGTACTTAAAAATATCTTAATTATCTATAATTATTGATTTATTAAGATTACCATTCATTAAACGTAATACATCTACTATATTATAGTCTCACCACTCACATAACCACCCGTGATCTTCTTCTCAAAAATTATGATGTTTATTACAAAATTTATTAAGTAGAGTAAAATAATTATTAATTTAATAGAATTTTTGAAATAATTTAATAATTATTAATAAAAATACACGATTTTTTAGGTTTCAACCTATGTGGTTGAGTGTATGTTAAGACTACTCCCTAATAAAGTATTGTACTCCTTTTAAATGAAATACTTTAAAAATTAAACCCTTTTGCGGAGAATACTTTCAATTATAAATATTTACTTGAAAGAAAGAAAAAAGAAATCAATCGCCGTTGATTAAGCGGTTGTGGGGGCATTGAAAGGCTTGAAAAGGTTGAAAGAGGAGAGGACCAAGCGTGCTGGCCACTACAATCCTTACATGCCAGCAATGGCTAAACACCTTTTCTACAAGATTCCCAAAATGCAAACCCAATTACAGCGGCCGTCCGAAGATTCTAAGCTCCCAATTTCAGATAACGACCTCTTTATTTTTTAGTTTTCAATTATTGAAATTTAAATTGATCTCCGCCTTAATTTTAGCTATAAATTAATTAATTAATTAATTAAACAAAATTAATTAGCTGGTGTGATGAGATATCATCTTCATACACCAAATATATACCAACCCCATTTTAATTTTGGACTTACTTATAAAATGATTCTATTTAATTAATTTATATGGTAACACACCAAGTCATCAACCATCATGCGTAATTTGATTCTCTTAAAGACTATATAGATTGCTAATTTGTCTCAATTGTAGATTAAGAGCAGGCCATTGTAAATATAATTATATAATTTTAAGGTAAAAGATTAAGAAATAAAAAAAAACACACACGCGTTTTGATGAAGACCAAGTGAGCAAACCATATGTCAATTAAATACATGCATATGATAATTAATTAACCTATTTCAACAGACTAAAACAAAGATTAATAGAAGATCAATAATTTACTTGCATTCCTATTCAAATCATCATCATCTCCCTCTTCTTAAATCTCCTAATTAACACACTTAATTAAATAAAAATCACCAACCAACCCAAGCAAGCACGTGCCAAAAAAAAACCATGTCACACGTGTGAATTAATCACTCTTCGAAGCTTGTAACTGTAAGTAACTACATGAACATGAACATGAACATGAACATGTCTGGTCCGGTCTCTTCATCGTCTGATGATTCTCACTCTCATCAATCAATCAAGTCACGGCCTCCATGCACTCGCCCAAACCACCTTCTGCTCCTTCCAGGACAAGAATATTCCACCGTCAACGCACTGTGCCATTGACCAGCCTTCCTTATACCTCCGCAACAAGGCGCGTACGTCGTCACTCACTTCATCGCTGAACATACTAACGCTAAACCCCGCTGCATGCAGGCGTTGCGACCAGCGCGTGGCCGACTCCCGCCTTTCGATCGAGTCCAACACCGGGCAGGCCACTAGGTCCACCATTGCACGTCCCGCTGCTCGCTCAAGCATCAACCTTTCGTTGCTTGTTCGTGAGAAGCTCTCATCTAATGCTTCAAAGTAAACCCTAAACCATCTCAAGCATTCTTGGAAACCCTTAACGAAATCCAACCCATCAGCGCCCACATCGAGATCAGCTTCTTCTTCGACAACGGTGATTATTCTTGGTTGTAATCTTCGTAAATTTGATATCAGAACATCTCTACGGTTATCAACGCCTGTGATTGTATGCAAAGCACCAACACAGTTGATGGCTAGGGCTTCATCGTCTCTCATATCTAGTTCACCTAAATTTAGGTCACATAAATCACCAGCATGGTGGATGACATTGAATTTGAAAGGGACTCCCATGAGCCTAGCAAATTTTTCCATTCGGTTACCTATTTCTTTCATTACCTTTTGCACTGCGGGCATCACCCCATCTCCGGAAACGCCACAGGATTTGGCCGACACTACTGTGGTGAGCCGCAGGTGGGGTGTCTCGTCGGTGCGGGTGGCCAGAGCTTCAAGCAAAGTAGGCCATTGAGTGCAATATGTGTTGCTAATATCAACTATATGCAACTTGCTTTCACCTTCAAAAGCTTCCATTATTGCACCATTACAAGCTACGTGACCAAAAGTAGTCCAGGGACTTACCTCTTGGAACTTCAATACCATCTTTCTCGTGGACTCGAAAGAGCAGGTTTTGTCCGACGCAGACGCAATAGTACGGTAGCATCGCTCTCCGGAACCCATCATGCGACTGAACAAGGCTTGGAGAAAGTAAGAAGCGAGCTTTTGGTCAGTGTCACCATAGGGAGAGCCAAGCTCGTTGAGCATCCACATCAGCTGCTGGACACGAGCACTGTTTTTATCAGCAATAGCGCGTGCGATTTCGAGGAGGATATCGGACGCCCAGTGGCCTGAGAAGTCGAAATTTAGGTCGCGAGCGGGAGAGAAAGAGAAGTCAGTGGACTCAAAAGGGTGATGTGTAGGGGTGCTCGTGTTGGTTGTGGTCGTAGTGGGAGTTGTGGTGGTGTTGGAAGGGTGGGACTGTTGATGATAAGGATAGTAGTGTTGCTTAGAAGAAGACGAGGAGAAGTCTTCTTCATCCATGAAAAAGTTGAAGCATTCTTCGTCTTGATCTTGATGGTAGTGATTGGTGTTTTGTCTGGAAGATCTAGAGCTACTAGAGGTTCTGCTAGAGTTGAAAGATTGATTATCAGACTGCTGGAGACTGACAAGTCTAAACAAAGTATCCATTTAACCTGAAGAGACCTGCATCAATAGAGAGGCTTGGGAGGATATTCGAGTATGGCGATGGGTTGGTTTTGGTTTTGAAAGGAAGGAGATGGATGGGGGGAGGTATGTGATGAGATGTGTTTATGTTTATGTTTTAAAAAGTGAAAAATGGGACAGAGAAATGATTAAAGGAGGATCTTAAAATTGGACTTTAGTTTAGCTAGGTTTTCAATTCATTAACATTACAATAAGAAGGGAGAGCAGAGGAGATGAGATGGGAATCTAAGTGATGAGCTTTTCTTTTGGTGTAATCGATGAAGAATGGAAGTGGGGTTGGGTTGCTTACTTTCTTTATCTAGCTAGCTTATATTCTAGCTTTTGGTGTTCTTTTTTCAAAGTTGTATTAAGGAATTGACTAATATAGGTTTGCCCTGTGAGAAGCAGCTAAGAAAGTTGGCATGGAGCTAGCTGTGCTGGGGTTCGGAAATTAGAAATTAGAAATAGAATTCCTCTCTGACAAAAGATGAAAGAGAAAGGAAAAAGATAAGAAGGTCGAGATCACCAAATGGGTTAGTGGGTTAGCTTTTCATTCTTATAAAGAGAGAAAGAGAATGTTATAATAGGTTTTAGTGGGAGCAGGCGTGCCAATTGGGTTTTGGATATAAAGAAAGAGAAAGAGCGGGAGAGAGAGAGAGACATGAGTAAAGCTGCCGGCGTGCATCATCATCATCAAACCCACCATCACCGCAAACCAACTCATTCACATTCCTTGCCTCCTAATCCCTTTCCAAACTCTGCCAAAATTTCTCTTACTTTTTTCCTTTTCTATACTATTACATTAACCCATACATGAATAATGCTGTATTCTAATATCAAAATGTACCCTTCTCTAAGTTCTAGGGCATGCTTTCCTCTCCCACTTTTCTTTTTCCCTCAATACCACTCCCATCCCATTATCCAATCTCTCATCAAATCATAGTTCATATACACACTCAAATATATACTACTCCATACAACAACAACATCACCAAACTAGCTAGGCCATTTCTCTAGATATATATTCATATCCCAAACCATTTATAGCTCCTTCTCCTTCATGTCACAACTCCAATTCTCGCCACCCACTTGAGTATGTACCTCTTTTAACTTAATTATCTTCCTAGTTAATTTGGTTCATTATAATTGCACCGCAAGCGCCAACCTAAGTGTATAGATATACGTTGTCTCTATTTTGTTGTCGTCAAGCTCAATTTTAATTCTCTCTAGAAAGCAAATCCATATTTGGTCGTCCTGTTATAGGCTTCCCATTCACATTCTTCGATTCAGCCTACTTCCTTGTAAAACATTGAATCAATGGCCAAGATCTTATACGTTTCTGATTCTCTATAGATCCATGTGACCTTTTTCGTTATCTTCTTCATTATTATTTCTCAAGTTTTGTTATATATAAATATATACATGTGTGTGCATTTATTATTCCGTCTCTTTTTTGGAATATTATCATCAGGGGTTTTCTTGATCTTGTACATATTTTTGGTTTTGTCCATCAATCATTAGGAGAATTCCATGTTTGGACTCATATTGTCCCTTGTTGAGAACCGGCTTAAGGTAGTTTTTATTAGAAAATTACCCTGCAGACAAGGTACGGAGAGAGGGAATTACATTGGTCATATCTTCTCCAATCCTAGCTAATTTATTATATATTCAATACTTGGGCAGTTGGGTGACTCAATTCCCCAAAAATTCTTCCAAAAAATATTCTCTTGAAGGGTTCTAATTCCCTGTAGCAAACCCATAATTTATTTATCTATTCCATTTGAAACAAAAACATATATGTTGTTAGTTGCAAACATGCATGCACATATATATATAATATAATACTACTAAAATGTGATAAGACAAAGACTTTTCAAAGGCTTAAACTATGTAATATTCAATACTCTCCTGGGTCCCTTTTTAGCTTTTCTTTTTCTTCTTTCATGTTTCAGGATTATTAATTTAATCAAGTGTGTAGATGAAATGTCATTGCATCAATGCAACCATAATAGAAATTTTGTCTTTTAACTTGTTTGTTATGTGCTTGGTATACCCTAGCTTATTCTAATCTCAAGTAGAACTATTATATTCTTAAAAGGAGATGATTTTGATGATCAATTAATAAGAGAAAGAAATCAATTAAATCTTTGATGAATCATAAAAAGTCATAGTGGGGTACTACTTACTGCAATGAAGCCAGACAATGCATGGTCCTCGCCAAGAACATGCTTTAAATTAATTATAATTTCTTTTTCATGGCCTTTTCCTTGCTTTCTCTTCAAGTCTTTCTTGAATATATATCTTTGATGGACTGCAGTAGCAACCCCACCTTCATGTATCAGAAGAAAGTAAGTGTACCTGACCTGCAGGAAAAACGTTCTCAGTGGAGCAGCATCAATAATAATGGATTAATCAGGTGAAATCTTTGGTGCTTCTTGATGCCATATTTGGCAGACCAGCCACAACAGGCCCCCCCACCTCGCTCTCTCCTGTCCTGCCACTGACTTTTCCTTCTCAGAGGCAGCCATGACTTTGGTTTCTTTAATACCTTTCATGATGTTAGGAGAAAGCAGCTGGTCCGACATGTGAGGTTAATCAGAGTGGTTAACCTAACTATTCTATAATTTTAATCATTAATTAAGATTGTTTTTTCATATATATATGTCATGATCGATTCATGCAGAAACAAAATTGAGACTCCGTAATTCAATTGCAAGTGTTCCGAATAATTAATTAGTTTTCTTTGAATTAGCTTTGCATGGATTACATTTGATAGAAATTTCAGAGAAGAGTTGAGTTCTTTTCAATACTTGAATGGAAAAGATCGAAGGGTCGTGGTCACGATGTAGTAGTTCCATTAATCGGAAGAGAGAAGCTGTTCATCAATTGACATGCTATTATACAACTATCGATTTAGCTATATAAATTCAAACAGGTCTTTTTCTGTTATATTATAGAAAAAGTAGAGTACGTATCCAAACAAGTTGAGAATTATGAAACATCTTTTAACATCAGCCCAGATAAGCTTTTGGGAAAAGTCAGCATAAAGTCAGAGAAACATTAACCTGCAAAAAGATGTTAAACCAATCTAAAATTTGTTAGAATGAATAAAATATTACTACAAAAATTAATCAGAAAATGCTTGCAAATAAGTTGGTCCTGGTCCAAACAATTCTTAACATGTAATTTAAGCAGCGTCACCAACGCGTTGCTTGTGCGTCAGACTAAGAACAGCCAAAACCATTCCAGGGAAAGGCCAGACTGACTGCCTCCTTGGGGAAGGCTAGCTAGCTTGAGTGGGCCACCAACGTGTATGTTGTGCTTCTGCGATATGATCAACCTTTCTTGATGCGGGACAGTGACAAGATTTTGTGTTGATATAGCTCTCAGAGAAGCAATCATATTCACTCCTCTGGGACTGTACTACATAGAATGAGTATATGCAGGAGAGGATTGCTTTAAAATTGAAAACAGACGGGTATTTCATGCTCTCCGTGAGAACAGGCAGAGGCAACTTACAAAAACTTCATCTTGAATTTTATTAATAATGGTTATTTATCTTCGTCTTTTATTCACTTAAACAAAGACAGCTGCACATGGTAGTGACGGTCAGATGGCAAAAGGCCAGGCCAAGCCTGGGCCGGCCTGGCCTGGTCCAGCCCATTTTTTTGGCCTGGTCTGACCTGCATGCTACAGTATAAGTCTGGCCTAAGGCCCAGCCTAAGGTAGGCCAGGCTCAGGCCTAGGCTTTGGGCCTGTAGGCCGGCCTGGCCTGGCCCGTTATTGTACAAATTTTAATTTTTTATTAATTTTTTTATTTTTATAAATTAAAAATTAATTTAAAAATTATTAAATAATAAACAATAACAAGCCCGGTAGACCTGGTCCAAACAGTGTAGGCCTTGGGCTAGACCCAGGTCTTCAAATTTTTTACAAGGCCTGGCCCGGCCTGGCCTGGCACTATTTTGGCCTAGCCTGACCTGGCTCATAGGCCTGCCAGGCCTACCCAAAATAGGCCTGACCCGACCTGACCCGGCCTTTTGCCATCTCAGTGTAACAGCAGTGAAAGATCTATCCGCAACTATTCATCTAATAGACCTTATTAAGTCTTTCATCAAAAATTATATATATTGCCAATTACCGAGGCTGTGGAGTCTTACATGTTATAAATAACTATTGAGCATAGGCTCTATATATACTGTTTTACCAGAAAACTCTCTGTACACTGTTTCACCAGAAAACTATGTAAGATCTGCACAAGCTTGGCCCTCCATTCCATGCTTTCATGAAGGAGTGGGACTTCGTAAATTTTTTTCTTTGTTTTCTTAAATTCCACAAAACAAAACAAAAAAATTAATACAAAAGCACGCCATCCAAATACTGCTGTCAACACCATTCGCCTGACAAGCAATTCTGCAACCGGGCACACAGCAAAGTAGCAATGACACTGGTTTAGTGGTTTTCTTAAATGGAAAAAGATGAGGGGGCCAGCACTTCAAAAAAAAGTTTGCATACAATTGAAGAAATCACCCGGGTCCCTTGAACTCCAAACCTTCCAAAGAAACCAAATATCCGGCATATTGGCCCATGCAAGAAGGAGAGGGAAAAAGAAAGGAACCAGCTGGAGGGCTGGAGCCCAGCTCGCAGAACATACTGTTTTCTAAAGGAACAAATCTGAAAACGTTCGGTTAGTAGTACTGTAAGGTGGATGGAAAAGGAGAAACCAGCAATGGCCCAAAGGCCTAAGAAGTCCAAACCACCTGCTCTAAAGAAACTGGAAAGAAGTAATCAATAATTGCTAGAGAGAGAGAGAGAGAGAGGTTCTCTCTTTCAACATATCTGCATTTATCAGAAAAATTTAAGCAAAACTCTGACCCAGTGCACCTCATTGTACATACAAACAACTAAAAATAGAATGCTTCTAGTCTGTTTCCTTTCTTTCTTAAAATATGTTACAATTCTGGCACATAACAGTTACATAGTATTTTCACTGGAAAATTATGGTACAAGACTTTGAAAATCTCACCAGCCAGAGAAATCTTTGAATTCACCTGTTGAAACTCCCACTTTCCTCTTTTTAGCCATGGTAATTGCAGTCAATCCCCTGTCATCTGCAGTGGATTCAATTTGTGCATTCCTTGCTTTCAAGTACTTTCCAACACCACCACCACCAAAAGATCCAGATTCTGTTGTTCCTGTGCCCGGGTTGCTATACCATGATCCAATCTTATCCTGAAAATTTAAAAAAATAAAGAAACACTAATATTTTGGAGACATAAAATTAAAAAAGAAGCCACTATTTTGATACAAATAAGTATAGCAAAAAACCTTATCCTCATGCTCAGCATTGTTCTCCTCTTTGGCCTTCTCTTCCTCTTCTTCATCTGGTTCTGTGTAAGGATTGACAAAAACTGTCACACTGGTTATCTTAATCTCCTCCTACACAGACAAGAGGAAAAGAACATGTAAATAGGGGATAGGATTGCAGTAGGTTATTTATAACAGTGATTATGATATATATCCATATATTGGAAGGTGTATATGTTCCAGCAAGCAGTTTTTTGACGAAGAGCAATGGATTATACAAAATAGAACATACTTCAGTATCACTTCAATCAGAATCAACTCCGTAGTCTACATTTTAACAAATACAATCTTAATAAGCTGAAACTAGTTTGGAGCTCAACCTTCAAATAATGTGAGTTACCAAACAATGTTTTGATATGTAGTAAAATACTACCATCGTGCAAAATGGATAAAAAAGGAATACATACATAAGATGGCATAGACAAATACACACAAAAGCTTTTTTTGTCATTGCGACTACCATTTAATTGTCAACTAGAAAGCACTAGTAGTTTTGGAAAGAAGTATGTGAACATAGGACTCACCAGAGGTCGATCGCTGTCATCAACAGGAACCTTCTCCATTGCTGCCAATGTAGTCAAACCACCAACAACCCCACCAAAAACTGTATGTTTGAAATTTAAATGATTTGCAGACTTGTACAAAATGAAAAACTGGGAACCATTTGTGTGTGGACCGCTGTTTGCCATACTAACAACACCCCTTCCAGAGTGAAGCAACTTGGAGTTCAGTTCATCTTTGAAGGGCTTTCCCCATATAGATTCACCTCCTCTTCCAGTACCAGTAGGATCACCACCTTGAATCATAAAATTCCTACAGAGGTGGATATTAACATCTTATCAATATCAGTGAACTGTTGAACAAAAAGAAACATTACTTGCATTGAATTTGGCTTTAGTGTCACCATACCTGATGTTTCTATGAAAAGCTACTCCATTATAATAGCCCTGTTCACAGAGTGTGATGAAATTCTCACATGTTCTTGGAGTTATATCACAGTGGAGTTCAATATTCACATCACCATGTGTTGTGTGCAGCTGAACATAACCTTTCTTCTTAGGATTTTTCTCAACTTTGATATACTCGTATTCATTTTTTGTGACAGGGTCATATGAGGTAGAAGTGAAGGATCGTGAGGCAGCACCCGTGGTAAAGCGACTTTTGACCTGAGATGAAAATTCATGTTAAAACTCACGATCCCTAACAGTTGTTTGTTTTACATATTTCATATTTCATAGTCCTGTAGTAATATGTTATGAATTATTATGACCAATATAATAATTATAAACAAAAATTCCCCAACCTTTCCTACAAATTCATTGGATTATAGTCAAACTCTACAACCTTGATAGTTACAATAGCTGCGGATATAATATCCAAATTGGTGTTCTCATGAATTTAACTGATGCACATTGATAAGAACCTTGGGAGAACCACACCCCAAAAGCTAGCTATTGAGGTGGGAGAGCCCAAAGCCTTATAAATCCCA
>JANKKB010013704.1:17414-49907 GCA_026225775.1 Bursera palmeri
TTTTTTTTTTCTTCTTGGAAGATAAAGAACTGTATCTGAATTATAAAAAAGGGCCCTTAGATTTTTCGTTTCAATGTTTAAAGCTTTTAGCGACACTCAGGTTCAGATGAATGATAGAAACCATTTCTTAATCTGGTTGGGGACTCTCTATAATCGAGTTGGAATTGGTCATTTTAAGGTTTTACCACCCCTATAATTTACTTCTATGTTATAGCCTCATGCTATTTGTTTGATGCCTATCCGCATATTTAGGTGCTTCTGATTGATTACAAGTTGCAAGAATTCATTTAAAAAAAAAAAAAAGGAAACCCTTAAAACCAACTTTTATTTCTAGCTTTTAAATAAGCATACTTAGCAATTCCAAGTCATCTTCTGCTTATTATTTTGCAGATCAAAGATTGTTTTCAAAACTGCTGGAGTTTTGTTGGATGAAATGCGAGACAAGGGGTTGAAGGCACTCAAGTATAGGGTTATAATTCTTGATGAAGTGCATGAAAGATCTGTAGAGTCTGATCTTGTTCTTGTATGTGTGAAGCAGTTTCTACTGAAGAACAATGACCTGAGGTTGACATCCACCTTTAGTTTATTTGCTAATGTTTTTCCTCCCTTTTATTGCGGACTAAGTCTAAGTTAACTTCTTGAAGTTTGGCATAGCTGGTGATTTCTCATTTGTATTTATTTAAATAACTATTACTTATTACTTGTTTTTGTATTATGCATATCTTAATCCAACTTGCAGGGACCATGGTTACTTGAGGGTCTCATAGACTTCATTTTCCCACTTTTTTTCCAGGGTGGTTTTGATGTCTGCAACTGCTGATATCTCAAGATACAGGGATTACTTTAAGGACCTAGGCAGGGGTGAAAGAGTTGAAGTGCTTGCAATCCCTAGCTCCAACCAGAGAACCATTTTTCAACGAAGAGTTTCTTATCTTGATCAGGCAATAATTCCAACAGTTGAAACTTGGTGGTGGCATTTTTTCATCCAGTCTAGATATTGCATTATTTTTATTTTTTATTTTCAGCTTTGAATTAAATTAAGTATATCGAGTAAAGTACTCCCCTAATGCCTTACCTCCACGTAGAAAAAAAAAAAAGAGAAAAGAAGAAGAAACAAATGAAGGTCAGAATGTTCAGTTGACTTGCTTGACTATATATGTAATTGATTATAAATAGCAGGAACACTTTAATATTATGCGTTTTAATATGGTTTACAGTTAGCATTGACAAAACTTAATTGAAGATATTAAAAAATTGCAAGATTTATTTTTTCAATTGAAGAATGATAAATTAGTCTGTTGGATATTGTTTCTTATGTGTTTAAGGAAGTTAGCAGAAGGAAGTATTGTAAGTAGGTGTGTATAGATTTAGTCAGTCTGTGAATGGAATGGTTAGATGCGGTGTCAAAGTGTAGAGTGTCTTTGTTTTGGAGAGAATGGTTACAATTGTAATAAGTGTTTGAGAGGGATGAAAATATTTTTGAATCAATTTTAAATTAAAAAAAAAAGTTTGTAACTGAAAGATAGATCACTGTTGGGTATTTTATTAAAGAAAGAATTGAAACTGTTGCAGTCGAGATTAATAGGTTTATTGGTGAAGCATGTTTCAAGAGATTGTATGCACTTCTTGTGATATATGATGTTTGAATTTAAAGGAAAAACATAAGTGAAAGAGGTCATTCCAGATCATCCAATCACACACGTCATAATTTCACAGAGATTCCTTTGCCAGATATCTGATGATTATGTTATTACTTTTGCACAGGTTACTGAACTGCTGGGAAATGAGCCTGGAGCTAGTTCAGAATTATTATCTTTAAGATATTGTGCTGGTCCAAGTCCTTCTATGGCCAATGCTGAAATTAAACCTGAAGTGCATAAACTTATTCATCAATTGGTGCTTCACATTCATAAAAATGAGCCAGACATTGAAAAGAGCATTTTGATTTTTCTTCCGACATACTATGCCCTGGAGCAGCAATGGTACTTTTTGGAGCCACTCAGTTCATCTTTTAAGGTTCACATTTTGCATAGCAGCATTGACATTGAACAAGCTCTCATGGCTATGAAAATCTGCAAATCTCATCGTAAGGTAGACTTTCAACTGGTTGTGCTTCTTTGAATTTGCATAATAGAATTTGTTTGTTGAGGTTAACAGAGGGAGGAAAATAAAGTTGATATAGACTTGTGTGTGTATGTGTATAACACATATTTATGCAATTCTTTTTGTAGTATGATAATTTAATATGCGCCTTTTGTTTAAGGAAAATATAGGGGCTGCTTAAACTCTGATGCTGCTCCATGTGACATCATCAAGTGCACTTGATAGTTGATACAATTATTTCTCTTTCAGTTGAGGTTAATAGAATGTAGACTTGGTTTGACATAATATTCATCTATTATCATCTATCACTTAGCATGCACTAATTCTTACTTTCAGTCAAGTCTAGACTGTGATTACACATTTTGTTTTGAAAAGTAAAAAGCAAAATTCTACACAGGTTATATTGGCCACAAATATTGCAGAATCATCTGTGACGATACCCAAGGTGGCATATGTCATTGATTCATGCCGATCTTTACAAGTCTTTTGGGATACTAATAGGAAAGCTGACACTGCAGAGCTTGTTTGGGTTTCTAAATCTCAGGTAGTAAGGAAATTTTTATTGTTCAAAGATGATTGTTTTTCTTTCCCAGTACTGTACTTTAAATTCAATAATATGCTGTAGGCAGAGCAGCGTAGGGGAAGAACTGGCCGAACTTGTGAGGGCCAGGTTTACCGATTGGTGACAAAATCATTTTTCAGCAAGCTTGAGGATTATGAGCGTCCTGATGTACTGAGGTTATCATTGAGGCTACAAGTGCTTCTTATTTGTTGTGCTGAATCTAAAGCAATTAGTGATCCAAAAGGTATGGTGGAAGGATTCTGGTTTTTTGAAATTCGTACTATTCTTATTGGTGATTGTGGGGTGGGCCATTTTCATTGCACTTACAGATTCTTGGGTAGATGTACTCAGAGGAAACACAACTGTTAAATTTTCTTAATTTTCCAGATCTAGTAATGATATGATAATGTGGTACTCCACTTTTTTGGATGGGTGGATTAGAAGATCAGAATATTGTATGCCACTATACTTGCTACTTAGGAGTGGATATGTAGTGATTCACTGTAATTGTACACTGGTGAAAGTTGATGGTGCCCAAACTGATGGAATTTTTGTGTTAGTATTGTTGCAGAAGGCTCTGGATCCGCCAGATCCTGAAGTTGTTAGGGATGCACTGGATCTTCTTGTTGACATGCATGCATTAGAGAAAACATCTCCAAGGGACCGGTATGAGCCTACATTTTATGGACAGTTGCTTGCCAGTTTCTCATTATCCTTTGATGCCTCTGTGCTTGTACTGAAGTTTGGGGAACTTGGAATGCTGCGTGAAGGCATTCTGCTTGGTATATTGATGGATACACAGCCTCTACCCATTGTTCATCCTTTTGGAGACGGCAACCTGGTAGTCCTAATTTAGTAAAAGTTCTGTTGTTTCTGGATCTGTTTAGTTGTTTGAATAATTATCCCTATCTGTTAAACTACTGTTTTACTTCAGTTTACTGAATATACAAGCTGCTACTTTGGTGGAGATGATAATAACAAAATCTTAACTGGTCGGAAGGAGCTGGTAATCATGGGAAATTTATGTGCATTTCAGTTTTGGCAACTTGTTTTCAAGGTAAAGTATCATGTTTTTGCTATGGTGTTTGGAAATTGCCTTTGCAATTGACTTTGAATTTATAAGTAAAGCGCATTCTCTCTCTCTCTGAAGGATAAGCAACGCGTTGACCACTTGAAAGAAATTCTAAAGTTTGATGACATGAAAGCTACAATGACATTACTGCCCAAGATTGAAGAGGAATGGTGTTTTTTCCATAATCTTGTGCAGTCATCACTGCATCATGTCTCTGAATTGTGTATGGATTTATAACATTATTGTATCTGCAACCTCCCCTCCCCGTAATTTTATATTTTGCTCAAAATATTTGTGCAACTTTTGCCAAATCATGTTCATGAAAAATCTTTCAATATATATATATATATATTTTTTTGCCTCATGTTTACAAGTTTGATATCTCTCTTTTCAGATGAAGATATACTAAATTCAGTGCACAGGTTTAGGCCCAAATTTCTAGGTGCCTCTAATGGCCTACCGACTTACTTTGATCCTTACAAATTTGAACATACATGCCTTCTTGAGTGTCAGCCCCATGGAGATGGAGAGTTGCTTGCTGCAGACACTGAGGTCATTGAGGCAGGTTGTGAAACAAGAAAATGTCTTGCTGTACCATTTGTTGCTTCCAATCAATTCCAGTCCAACATTGTGGCTGAGAAGTTGGCAAATGTTATCAAAGAGGTATAGTTTTTTGTGTAGCTAATGGGCATCAATTGTCGACTTATTATTGATCATACCTTGTATGTAACAGATAAGAGTTCAATATAAGGAAGAAATATCTGGTAATCAGGGTAAATATGCTGATGATCCTCAAGAACACAGTGAGCCTCCTTTATGTGTGTATTTTGTCAATGGGGCTTGCAAAAGGGGTAGTCAGTGTGCTTTTTCTCATTCACTCCAAGCAAAAAGACCTGCATGCAAATTCCTTTTCTCTTTACAGGTATTTCTCAAGGAGACTTGAATAAATTTTCTTGAAGTGCTTCCNCCCCCCCCCCCCCCCCCCCTCTTTTTTTGTGTGTTGCTTCGTTATCTAACTTTGTGGGTCATCTTAAACCTAGACCTATTGATACCCTATCCCTGGAATCCAACCTAAGGCCTACTCAGGAGTCTTACTGTAATCTAAAGATTGAAGAATATTGATACCATAGCTGAAGGGTTGGCAGTTCTCTTATCTATATTTTATCAAACATTCTTTGACTTAGTGATAAAATATTGATATATTCAAGTGGAAATTCGAACATTCTTTGACCTATTGATAAAAGTTATCTTTATATTTTTAGTTACTTAACCGGATTAATACTTCTGTTTTTTTGTATTATGAATTTCATGCACCATATTAAATTGTTATAGACTAATTATTTCAGAATTGTGATAATATAAAGATAGCTGTTGCTTTCTGACCATAGGGCTTTTCATAATGCTTTTGTTCTCAAGAGCGTGGCTGACTTTTATAGATGGACTTTCTCAAAACTTAGAGAAATCATTGAGCAAAATTACTATTCTCTTCTTTTTGTTTGTTAAGAAGTGATCATTTACCTGAATATCTAAATTTTAATTTTAGCACGCAATTAATCTAGAGACCTCGCTTAGCGAGTTTACCCAATACTAGGGCTGTGGACTTATTTAGCATTTTGAAATAATGTTTAAATTACCTCCTAAAGCCTTTTAGTTCTCATAGTGTATCAAGCAAGTCAATGGATAAACAGCACATTAAACAGTATAGACATGTCTTAGCTGGTTGTTTGGGCTCCCAATATGAGATTATATCCATCTGTAGAGTTATTATTCTTTGAGAAAATTTGATTAAAGTTATATTTCTGATTTATTTTCATAGTTTAATGTTGTCCTTGTGATGTAGCTCGTATATAATTTTTGACTGTCCATTGGATCTGCAGGGTTGTCGAAACGGAGATTCATGTATCTTTTCCCATGATATGGGTCAGCCTAAATCACATTTTAGCTCGTCGACATGCCTGCCAGAAGATGGGGTTGCTGATGCTGCATCCCTCATAGAATTGTTTCCAACATCTTCAGATGGATGCATTCTTTTGTTGGATGACACAGACATGCATTTCTCCTCAAATTTTGCTTGCCTTTATGATCCATCCAAAATAATCTCCACAACATGTTTATTAGACACCTCCATATTTGACCCATCACTGGCTGGTGTTAGAATTCTGTGGGGTCTCCATAACCTTTTTGACACCATCATTTCCAAAAGAGAGAATCTGATCCCTTGGAATGAAGTCAAGTGTGTACTATGGTCTCCTAGTCTGGATAGCCATAGTGAAAACTTGGAGCGACAGAGAATTCTCCTACAGAACTTTTTTGAGTACTTAGCTATCAGAATATTGGCTGATGCTTTGTACGAAGTGCAGGTTATCCTCAACATGAACAATATCAAATTTGCACAACTGCAGGTAACTGTTCTTGCAGATAAATAAACTAATTCTGCTTTTGCAATTGCCCCCACGTCTACTGATATCTAGACAGAAGATAAGGATTATAGAGATGACAATTAATCAATTTTTTGTTGCATTCTAGTCATACATTAGCATAAAAGTCCTGTTGATTAGTCAAAAGCTGTTGTATGTTTAGATTGTCCGGCCTATAGGTTATGCGGTTTTCATGATGATTAAGAGTTGTCAACTTAAATTTTCTTCTTATTGGTTACAGGTGGAGAAGTTGGGTAGAAACAGCTTCTTCTTCCTGACCAAATCATTTCCATTTGACGAAATGAGTTTCGGGGAGTTGCCCTACTCAGTAACCACCAAGAAGACGATGTTGGTTTCAAGACCCATCTCCTACGTCTTTAACCTGCACCCACCTACCGATATTCAGTTTGGTGACTATGCTGCCACACTTCAGAAGCTTCTGCATGATAAATAGAGAATATGTAGCATGATTTCCGGAATTTTGATTTTGGATATCACAAGTACGAAGAGTTCATAGAAAAGTTTCCCTGGTCACGAGCATGAAGAAAGAAATTGTGGTTTTTGTTTTGCTTTTTCAGTTTCTCTAAATATAAAAAGTCATTTATAATTTTAAAAGTGTGATATAATTAATAATTTTATAGGATCTATATAGAGAGTTCAGCCATGTTTGAATGGTGTATAAGTTTGGAATCATTTAACCGTATAGTGGTAGAATTAATTCGTCCAATACCTTATTTAAATTTTTAAAAAATATATTATTTTTAATAATATTTTGTCTAATTTCAATATTATCCTTCACTTATTATTATTATTTTCAAAATATATTTTCTTTGAACATCCTATTTATATTTTTAACTTTTGTTAGAAACTTCTTTTAGACTCAATTATTTTCTTTTTATTTAATAAAATTATTGTTTAATGAGCTGATATAATGCATTATTATTATTTAAAAAATTTATCTCTCATTGAAATATTCTGATTATTCTCTTTAACCATTAATTTAGAGTTGAAGATTTCGTGTTTATACGTCAATAGAAGAATAATCAAAAGAACTTTGTGGAAATGCAATAATACATTATGTATATAAGGTATAATATATGAATAGCATTTTTAAGAAATTATTATTATCTTTTAGTTTTCAAATAATAATAGTGTTTAAAATATGCTATGAAACAATTGTATAGAAACTAAAATAAAATTAAAAATATAAGTAGTTAATTTTTAATAAATACTATATGGCTTGTAATGGATTTTATTATTATTATAATTTTTTTCTTAATTCAAGACCCCACTTATGTTGGATTAGAATTTAAGATTTTGTAATCAGTGATCACGTCATGAAAGAATCAAGGCGGACGCGTATTGGCGGGTAGAGGCGCGTATACTCGCCAGAAGAGTGGCATCAGACTCGTGGTAGCCAGCAAACCAACTGTAACTCTTTCATTTATACCGGTCTACTGCCTCAAGTTCAAAATTGAAGTTCTCCTTGAAATCAAAACAACCTCGTCTTGTCTACACACACTTAAATCAAAATCCCCTTCAAAAAGAATTTTCCTCGACATTCTGAGTCCCAAGGCAAATTAGAGTTTATTGGATTGTGTTAAAAGTATTCAAATATAGAAGTTTTTTCTCCAATGCTCTGTGATACTGATAACTTACTTTAGCAATGCATAAAAATATCTTAATGTATGCAAATATGTATTTTGCCTATAAAAAATAGTACCAAATTTCAACGTTGGATAGATGAATCTGTTTAAGGATTAGTCATTTTAATAATTTATTTACTAGATTAATTAATATATGAAATATCTTATAAAGATAAAAATTAACTCGATCAAAACAAAAGTACCCATTAATTTCTTCAACAAAATTAAACTTCATATTTTAGAATTATAGAATGTTATTGTTAGGATCCAGATCCTGTTTCACCTGGGAAACAATTAATCTTAAATCAAACAATTTCTTATATTGTTGTAAAAATAATAATTAATATAACTCATCAACCATTAGATTATACCTACATTCATCTATTAACCTATACAAATTTGTTATATATTCTCTTTTGAGTCCTTTCTTATTAATAGATTAAGAATGGAGAAGGGTTCGTACCACCAGCCTTTTGCTGATGTCCAAGATCTATTGTCTTAGTCTTCTATCTCTTCGTCTCGGGTTTCTTCATCTGGCATGCTCGAGTCTTCAAAATTTTTCACATACTCAGTCGTGAAAGAATTGCTTTAGTTTGATGTTTTCAGAAACACTTATTAAAAGCATTATTAGACTATTAATTATACTTTTATCTCTTTCATCTTTGCAGGGGTGATAAGATGAAGAAGAGATGAACGTAAACTCAACGTAAAATGCAGGATACTTATACTGGACCAAAACAAAACCATCTTTTGCTTATATAATTACTTTTTGTTTTCTAACCTGCTTATTTATATAAGTTGTTTGAGCTGATTGAGTTTTATAGTTACCAATAATTAATATTCTTGATGCTCATTTTTCAAGTGGCCGGAGGACGAGTAGAAACCCGCTGTAGATAACTGAGGGTTATGAACTTGAAAACAAAATGACGGTTATAGTGTTGGCGATAACCCTATAATAGTCAAGCATCTTGAACTTTGTGATAGATGGGTTTACATACTGGAGAGTGTCAATTGGGAGACCCAGATGCTGGGAGCCGGTATTATAGTTATAATGTTCCCTTCAAGATGGTCAGGGTTGTCTTCATCATCTAGAGTGGCCCTCTCTGAAAGAGGTTGAAAAGGAGTTTGAGTGGTGATCGTCCGGGATGCAGTCTAACACATTTAAGTCATTAAGCAACCAACGTCACAAGAAAACCTCTTATGTGGTACGCAATTGATCCCTATCGGGTTATAAGAAAGATCGCCCGTCAATGGGGTTTGCAAGAATTCAGGTTATTGAGTGATCTCCATGACCCATCAAAAGGCTATTTAGTGGATGAGATTTTAATTATTTTATTTGATAGATGCAGTGAATTACCTCTTAGTATCTCATGCTTATAAAGTAAATTTTATATCCTATTACGTATTTTTCTTAAACTTATTTATAAATAAATGCTATTAAGTTTGGGGATTGATTGTCCAAACTTAATAAATGCTTTATAAATAAAAACTGTTTATAAAAAGAAATAAAATTGTTAATATTTATTAAATAAATGGGGTGGCTCATTTAATAAATATTAGTTTTTAAATGATTTAATTAAAAGTAAATGTATGATTAAAAAATTAAAAAAAATGTTTTTTAGTTCAATACTGAGATGGCATGTAATGGATTTTGTTATTACTGGAGTTTTATTTTCTTACGTTAAAAAGGTGGATTAGAATTTAAGATTTTGTTGTCTGAAAAAAAAAAAAAAAAAAAAATGAAGGTGGGCGCGTATACTTGCCAGAATGGCATCATCGAGAATCTAGTATCAGACTCAGTAGTAGCCAGCAAGGCTGCTGTAATTCTAATTCTTTCTCCCTCAAGCTGAAGTTGAAGTTGAAGTTCCGCTTCCACCTATCCCCTCCCAATCAAAACAACCTCGTCTCGTCTGCACATACACTCCGATCAAAATTGAAAACCAAAACCTCATGTCACATTCACACAAGGCTCTAGATTCACGCCATTCCGTAGACTCTTGCGCCTTCCAGTTCCACAACTGGCGACCCTTTCATCTCCACAACACCCTCGACTCCTCCGATTCCCCAAAACCATACTCTTCCTCTAATGGTGTCCACACTAAGCGCCCTTGCCTCTCCGATCGCGCCACCTCCTTCTCCATCATCGACGCCGCCATTGACATGTCCAAACTCACCCTAATCGACGACGATAAATCCACCCCGCACAAGCAAGGTGGTTTCCGATTAATCGCCAGAAAAAGACGCCGCCGCGGATCCAGGTCTGTGTCCGGTCGGAGCAGCGATCGGAGCGGGACTCGGCGATGCTGCTCTGTCGGAGCCTCCGCTGCATATGGAACATGCTCGGATTTCCCTGTGGCTGTGGGAACCGATTCGAGCGGCGAACTTTTCGGGAATGGGGAGGCTAATTGGGCGTCTGATGTTAGTGAAGCCAAGAATTCAAGGAGGGATAGAGATAATGGGAGTGGAGAGAAGGAGAAGGAGACTTTGGCAGTTGGTTATGGTCAGTTTGGGGGTTTGGATGCTCAGGGAAATGAATCCGGGTATGGAAGTGAACCCGGCTATCGTGGGGACGCTGAGTTCGGATATGGCGATGAGTTTGAGGAGGAGGAGGAGGATGCCAGGTTGCTATTTTGGGGAAAACAATTTGGAGGTATTCTGAATCAATAAGTTATTGCGATTCTTTGGCTTATTTTTAATATTTCTCTGTTATTGGATAATCTTTTAGGCGATTCAGTGACTACTAAGCAATTTAGAAAACCATTTATAATTTGTGAAGCGAGTTTTAGTGTTGTTGCTTTCTTAGCTAATAGTTTAATAAAAGCTGCTTGTTTCAGAACAGAGCAGTGTGTGTGTTTTTAATACCAGTGCCAATGACGGTTTGAGCCTCTGATAGTATTTACCTTAGTTTCCATCTGCTGTTATGTCATAGGTTGTATCAATGATGTGAAGAAACAGAATAGGCTTGTATTTAGGTTGTAAAAGGAATGAGATCAGAGTAATAGAATTTAGTTGCTGCTTATCCTGTATATTTCAACTCAACCTTTAGAAGATAATGACCAACTATAACTTTACTTACTTGGAAGAACAAGAAATGCATGTAGGATAAAGTGCTGCACTTTGCTGCATTTTGCAACTCTAGGAGACTTCTCTTACATGGACTTCTCTATCTGTTGAAGCTAACTAGCCTGGGAAAAGTTGGGATCTTTTATGCTGAGGACCTTATGCAATGTAGAACAACCAACATAAGCTTCTGTAGTTAGTATTTTTTGCCTTTATTTTGTCTAGAATCGGTATTGTTTTGCTTTTCTGTGTTTAAACTTTTAGATTACATTTCTCTTCTATATATTGCTCATCTGTAGCTTGTCTAAATACTTATGTGAGGAAGTTTTGCTTTTCTTCTCTTCTTCATGTAATTTTTGTTGAGATGTTGGCAATGTGTATGAAAAAAATGGATGACGAGATAATAGCCTATAGGATATAATTTTCATTTTTACACTCACTCTTAGTATTGTATGACAAATGAATATCAAGCCTCCTTTTTCTTGAACTGGGAAGGAGTTTTGGGCTAATCTGATGATGTAATCTTTTTCTTTCTTTTTGTGGTGGTATATTGGTTTCAAGTCATGATTTTGGGTATATAAATTTTCTAGTTTATAATTTTCTACAGTGAGACTGCTTTTATGTCCCTTTAGACCTTTGTTTCCTAGGCATGTTTTACTATCTTGGCCTGCACATTTTGTTTATTTATTATTATTATTATTATTTTATGCAAGCATGAAAATCTCTATCTGAACTAGTATGGTGTCGCTTTCATGCACCAGACACAGATTCTAAAGTGGAGATGGTTGGCGAGAACAAATTCTCTGATCAAAAGTCGCATTACAGAGGTCGTCGTAAGAAACATGATTGTAGAATGGTTGATTCACTGAGGTGAAGAATCGTAGTAGCGAAAATGGTCTATATCCTTTATCACCTGCTGTTCATGGCAAGATAAGTAAGCTCGTTGGTTTGCCACCGGTGCTTGACAAAATAACAAGTGATCTCAAAAGATTCATGTCTTTGCAACCTTTTGCTATTACGTTCTTTTGCACATCTTGTAAGATTATTACAACGCCACGGAATAGCAGTTGAGGCCATCATAAGGTATTCTATATCCATAACAAAAGATCACAGAGTTGTAAAAGTTTCCAATAGAGAAGTTGTTTTTCATCCTATCTATGTGATGTTGATGTTGATAACTAAATTGAGCAATGGGCGTATTCTTTTTTCTTTTAAGGATTTGGCATTGTGAAATATGATAACATAAGCAAGTATGATTCTAATGTGTATTGGCTATCATCTTTCATTAAGTAAAAGTCGGTGCCTGTTTTTTTATTATTTCATCTGTGATACGTTTCCTGCAGGTAAGTAATGCTACAGCATACATAAGCTCTTGTATACAAAATGATTCGGCATTTCATTACTCTTTTATTATTACATTAATCACTTAAATTTATTTTTTACTTGATATTTTTCATTTTTACTCTGCATTTCATATTAAGATACTTTATATTAAAAATTAAATTTGACACAAAGATGACTTGAAGTATCTAATCATCATATTAATACGATACTTTAATGGTATTACAAGTAGGGTCAGTTAAAAAATGAGCCAATAAAAAYAAAATTTTATCTAAAACACGTTAATATTTTTTCATACAAAAAACTATATATAATCACCGTCAAATTACTAAATTAATAGATCAATGTTTAACTTATAAAAATTAAAAAAAAAAACATAATTTTTTCGTTTAAAATTGATGAAACAAATGATATATTAATAGAATATTTTTATTAACAAATCCTACGGTCTATGAATAAATTTTTTAATTTTATTTTACCTGTATATTAAATACAACGTTAAACTATTGAACTTCTATGAGTTGTATAGATAAATTTTTGAAACTATATATATTTTTAGTTAAAATTAATTATTCTAATTCTAAAATAATGAGTACATTTAAAAAATCGGTGAAAAATATTTAATGGGATTTACAAAACCTCACTCTTTAAAATCTTAAAATATATATGAGTTAGGCTTTAAAAACTTAAATTTTAACCATTAATCCATTGCTCAGATAGTTAAAAGGTGGTGATGAGTTAACATTATAAATAAACTCCTCTTAACTTTTCACTTACAACAAAATTAGATTGTAATAGATCAATAACGAAACAGAGATTTCTTAACCACCGAGGAAAATATGTTTTTGGTGTTAATTAATCTTAGAAAAAATTTACAAACTTAGACCAAAACCAAGGCCAACAACCAAAGTCTTTATAAAATGCTCTATGTTCAGGCTGGTTGCTTTTAAGATTTTGGGTTAATAACTCAAGAAAATCAATGAAAGTTTATAGGATATTAAATTTAATATGAAAAAAAGAAAAAAAAAAAAAGGAAGAAACAGTAGCGATGACAATCTGTCTCAACTGTGTTGGCGGACTGAATTTAATTTAAAATCGTAAAAAAGGTATAGTACGTGTTGAAAAATATGAAAATGAAATTATAATGTTAATTGCTTTGCTGCTGTTACTCGAATAAAAGGCAGACTTGCGTAAGAAGGAAAGGAATCTACCTTCTTCGGTATCCACGTGCCACGTGTGTATCGTACAAGACTCCACAAAGCCTGCTTCGCCATTGGCGCAAGTCAAAAGGAGTCAAAAAACAAATTGGGTAACATATGCATTCCAGGTCTCCTTATGGAGCTCTCAAAAACATATGCACTACTTGGAGAAGGCAACTAGGATGATACGCTAGACTAGACTACGAGGAAGCAAGGTTTCTAACAATGGAGTCAACATCTGCGACGTCACCTTGTAGCTCTTCGCATTCGTCACTGTTTTCGAACTCGGAATTCTCGTCACTTCCTGTGATGTCTCTCAGAATGAAAATTGTCGAGAAAATACTTCAAAATCGCGTCACTCTCATCGTCGGTGAAACTGGCTGTGGTATACGCTGTTTATGTTTTTTTAGTGTTATGTGCTTTGATTTGGTTCATTTAGGAACATTTTTAAATTGGATTAATTCCTGGAAAATAGTCTGTTTGCTTTGATCGTACTTCATTTCGGAACATTTTCGGTCTTCTCTTTATCTTTTTGATAATTAAATAGGATTAATTCGCAGCCAAAATGGCCTTGATACTTCATTATTTCTCTTTGCTGTTTATTTATTTGTTTTTGATGTTATGCGCTTGTTTGGTATTTCTTTTGGTAAAATTTGCGATTTTATGTTTTTAATAATTAAAAAGGTTTAATCCGTGGTGAAACTTGCTGCGGTACTTCATTATTTCTCTTTTCTGTTTTCTAATGTTATGTACTCTGATATATATATATATATATATATTTTTTTTTTTCTTTTTTATGTTTTCATAACTTTATATAATTAAAGAGGAATAATGTTTTGATTTTTCCAGTTAAGTGTGGCACTTCACTGTCTCACACGTTCTATTTGAAACTAATTGCTTTTGCAATCAATTATTGCTTCTTTGGTGATGGCTTTGTGTGCTAAAACAGGGATTACTTAGTTATTTTTACTTTTCGTTGGGATGGTTGTTTGGATACCCAGAAGATTTTAGATGAGATAACTCTATAGTATTAGTTTACTTAATTTGAGAGACAAAGAGAAAGAAGGGAATGGCAAAAGCAATGTTGAGTTATAGATAAAGGTGTAAAATGGGTCATATCTTCAATACGAGATAAAATGGAACTATATATCCCACAAATATGATGGATACGTCAAAGTATGTGCATAATATAGTATCTTATTCATAGTAAGCCTGAAAAAGAGAAAAATAATGTCAATTAGGTTTATCTCACTCCTACTTTGCTGATAAATATTCTCTAGTAAATCCCTTGTTTGATTGATTGATTAATTGTCCTTTTTTTCTTGTTGTATGTTTTTTTGTTTATATAATTAAGGGAAAAGCTCTCAAGTTCCACAATTTCTTTTGGAGGAAAACATGGAACCTATTTTATGTACACAGCCAAGGAGATTTGCTGTTGTAGCTGTTGCTAAAATGGTTGCCAAAGGCCGTAATTGTGAATTGGGGGGAGAGGTCGGTTATCACATAGGCCATTCAAAGCTCTTGTCAGAAAGGTAACAAATTATACATGCCAGTTAATCTATATTTTTAGAGCTTATAGCTTCAAAATTTTGTTTGTTGCTTTTGGTAGTTTCCTTTGTCCTATTCCTTTTTCTTTTTCTTTTCCCCTTACGTTTCTGGTTATCTTTTTGCAAGTGAAGAGAAATGGGGGGCATCTGTTTTGTTATTTGAAAACAATTTCTAAAGATATAAAAATCCAAAAAATATGATTCATATTCTCATTATTTTTAATATCTGAAAATGGATTTGATATAAAATTCAAAAGCTATGTTCAAAGTTATGAACTATGAAAAATAAAGAAAGTGAATATTTTTTAAAATTTTACACTAGTTAGGATTGTATTCGAAAACCATTTTGAAAACATTTCAGCAAATGCATTTCCTTAAAATCTTTTATATTTTTTGTTTTCAAAGAAGAAAATTTTTATCTGAATTATAAACAAAACGGGCCCTTAGATTTTTCATTTGATGTCTAGATACTTTTAAGGGCTCCTGATGTATAATACAAATATTTCTTAATCTGGTCTGAAATTCTCTGTAATTGGGTTGGAATTGGTAATTTTGAGATTTTGGCACCCCTATATTTTACTTGCATGGTATTGTTCGCATGCTATTTCTTGATGCCTATCCACGTCTTTTAGGTGCTTTTTATTGAATTTTGTTCAGTGTAGATTACAAGTTGCATGATTTCATCACCCAAAAAAAAAAAAAATTCAGCTTTTGTTTCTAGCATTAGATAAGCATACTTAGAAATTGCAAGTCATCTTTTGCATATCATTTTGCAGATCGAAGATTGTTTTCAAAACTGCTGGAGTTTTGTTGGATGAAATGCAAGATAAGGGGTTGAAGGCACTCAATTATAAGGTTATAATTCTTGATGAAGTGCATGAAAGATCTGTAGAGTCTGATCTTGTTCTTGTATGTGTGAAGCAGTTTCTACTGAAGAACAATGGCTTGAGGTTGACCCCCCCTTTAATTTAGTGTTTGCTAATGTTTCGCCTCATTTTTAGTGGGGACTAAGGCTTCATTAAGTTAACTTCTTGAAGTTTGGCATATCTGGTGATTTACTCATTTGTATTTATCAATAAATATTACTTTCGTTACTTTTCTTTGTATTATGCATTCTGATTCAAACTTGCAGGGACTATGGTTACTTGAGGGTCTCATAGACTTCTTTTCCCCCTTTTTTCCAGGGTGGTTTTGATGTCTGCAACTGCTGATATCACAAGATACAGGGATTACTTCAAGGACCTTGGCAGGGGTGAAAGAGTTGAAGTGCTTGCAATCCCTAGCTCCAACCAAAGAACGATTTTTCAACAAAGAGTTTCTTATCTGGATCAGGCAATTACTACAACAGTTTAAACTTTATGGTGGCATTGTCTCCATGCCATCTAGATTATTGCATTATTTTTTATTCTTGTTTATTTTTTCAGCTTTGAATTAAATTATTTATATGAGTAAAGTGCTCCCCTTGCAATGCCTTACACCCTCCAAAGGGGAAAAAAAAGTGAAGGTCGGAATGCTCAATTGACTTGCTTGACTGTTGATGTAATTTATTATAAATTACTGAGGAAGTTAACAGAAGGAGCTAGACTGTCATAATTAGGTTTGGATAGACTTAGTCAGTCTGTGAATGGAATGGTAGATAAGGTATCAAAATAAAGAGTCCATGTTACTTGTTTTGAAAAGAATAGGTACTAGAAATAAGTGTCTGAAGGGGATACAATTTTTTTGGAGAATTTTTAAGTCAAGAACAAATTTGTAAACAAAAATGGATCACTATTGGGTAAATTATTAAAGAAAAGAAAAATGAATCTGTTGCCATCAAGGATTACTTGGTTTATTGGTTGTTTCAAGAGAATGTATGCTTTCCTTGTGATATATTATATTGGAATTTGATGAAACAACAAAAGTCAAAGAGGCCATACCAGATCATCCAATCGTATATGTTATTATTTTAAAGAGATTCCTTTCTCAGATATCTGACGACTGTGGTATTAGTTTTGCACAGATCACCGAATTGCTGGGAAAAGATCTTGGATCTAGTTCAGAATTATTATCTTTAAGATATTGTACTGGTCCAAGTCCTCCTATGGCCAATGCTGAAATTCAGCCTGAAGTGCATCAACTTATTCATAATTTGGTGCTTTACATTCATAAAAATGAGCCAGACATTGAAAAGAGCATATTGATTTTCCTTCCAACATACTATGCCCTGGAACAGCAATGGTACTTTTTGGAGCCACTCGGTTCATCTTTTAAGGTTCACATTTTGCATAGCAGAATTGACATCGATCAAGCTCTTATGGCTATGAAAATCTGGAAATCTCATCGTAAGGTAGACTTTTGACTAGCTCTGCCTCTTTGAAACTGCAGAATAGGATTTTTATTTTGTTGTTGACTGAGAGGGAGGGAAGTTTGTTTTATACTTGTCTCTGTGTGCGACATATTTATGCCGTTGTTTTTTGTGGTATCATGATTTGATATGCTCTTTTTGTTTAATGAAAATAGTGGAGCTGGTTGTAATCTGATGTTGCTCCACATGGCATGATCCTGTGCACTTGATAGCTAATAGAACTATTTCTTTTTCAGTTTAGGTTAATAGAATGTAGACTTGGTTTAACTTCTGTAATATTGTTCTATTACCATCTATCACATTGCATGCATTATTATTCTTTCAGTCAAGTATAGACTTTGGTTAAACATTTTGTTGTTTGAACACTGAGAAATATAATTGTATGCAGGTTATTTTGGCTACAAATATTGCAGAATCATCTGTGACAATACCCAAGGTTGCATATGTCATTGATTCATGCCGATCTTTACAAGTCTTTTGGGATACTAATCGGAAGATGGACACCGCAGAGCTTGTTTGGGTTTCCAAATCTCAGGTATAGAGGAAATTTTTACTATTTGACGATGATTGAATTTCTTTCCGAATATTGTTCTTTAAATTCAATAGTGCTGCAGGCAGAGCAGCGTAGGGGAAGAACTGGCCGAACTTGTGAGGGGCAGGTTTACCGGCTGGTTACAGAATCATTTTTCAGCAAGCTTGAGGATTATGAGCGTCCTGCTATACTGAGGTTATCATTGAGGCTACAGGTGCTTCTTATTTGCTGTGCTGAATCCAGAGCCATTAGTGATCCAAAAGGTATGGTGGTATGACTCTGGTTTTTTGAAATTTGTAGTATTTTTGTTACGGTTTATAATATTTGCCTTTTCCATTGCACTTGATGATCCTTAGATGGATGTACTATGAGGAAACACTACTGTTAATTTTTCTTCTTTTCTGGATGGGCAGAAATTGTGGAAATTTAAGTTTCACTGAGTTGATTTTTAAAATGTTGGAGCATGCTTGAGTTGAAGTGCCCACCGGTGATAAAAATTTGGGTTGAGGATGAGCTGAAAGCTTGACCAACCTTTAGAACTATTAATAAATATTTGCATAACTACTACTTATACAACCTGCAGTATGGTTTATCTATGTGTTAGAACTATTAAAATTTTATTTCTTTCTTCCTTTCCTTTTAAAGTAAATTGTATGAAGTAGATTTTCTCAAGAGTCTAAACCAGTTTTTGCCCCAGCTTCTAACCAAGCAGCAGATTTATAAATTATGGTCTTTCTCTTGTAACTTGAGCACAAGCAAGTGTTGTTATTTATCAACTTATTGTCTGATATGTTTCCAGTTAACTATTTTCACTCCTAAAATGTAAGTAAATCACTCATTCAAACACTGTCTACGCTTTTTAGCTTTCTCACAGGCAATAAATGTGAATCCTTCTAGTGGTTTATGGAAGTCAAGATACTTATTATTATCAAGTTAGAATATATGGAGATCAGAATCTTGTCTGCATCTATACTTTTATCTTAGGATTTATGTGGTGATTCATAGCATCTTACACTGATGAAAGTTGACAAGTGCCCTAACTGATGGAATTTTGATGTTAGTCTTGTTACAGAAGGCTCTGGATCCACCAGATCCTGAAGTTGTTAGAGATGCCTTGAATCTGCTTGTTGACATGCATGCATTGGAGAAAACATCTTCAAGGGGCCGGTGTGAGCCAACATTTTATGGACGGTTGCTTGCCAGCTTCTCATTATCCTTTGATGCCTCAGTGCTTGTACTGAAGTTTGGGGAAATGGGAATGCTGCATGAAGGCATTCTGCTTGGTATATTGATGGATACACAGCCTCTACCCATTCTTCATCCTTTTGGGGATGACAACTTGGTATTCCTAATTTAGTATCTGTAGTTTCTGGATCGACTTAGTTGTTTGAACAATTGTCCGTCTGTTAAGCTAATGTTTTACTTCAGTTTACTGAATACACAAGCTGCTACTTCAGTGGAGATGGTAATAACAAAAAGTTAATGGGTCGAAAGGAGGTGGTAATCATGGGAAATTTATGTGCATTCAAGTTTTGGCAACGTGTTTTTAAGGTAAAAGTATCTTGTATTTGCTGAGATATATGAAAATTGTGCCCTTCCATTGACTTTTAATAATAAGTGAAACTCATTCTCTTTCTGTGAAGGATAAGCAACGTCTTGACCACTTGAAACAACTTCTAAAGTTTGATGACACAAAAGCTACAACAGTTTTGCTACCCAAGATTGAAGAAGAATGGTGTTTTTCCCATAATCTTGTGCAGTCATCACTGCATCATGTCTCTGAATTGTGTATGGACTTAATAACATTATGTATCTACAATCCCTTGCTCCTAATTTTAAATTTTGGTGACCAATTTTGCATTTGTTGCCACATCATGTCTATGGAAAATCTTCAAGATAATTTTCTTCTCTTTTTCTTTGTCCTTTTGGTTTTTCCCGAGTATGTTTACAAGTTTGATATCTCCCTTTTCAGATGAAGATATACTAAATTCAGTGCACAGGTTTAGGCCCAAATTTCTTGGTGTCTCTAATGGCCTACCATCTTACTATGATCCTTACGAATTTGAACATACATGCCTTCTCGAGTGTCAGCCTCATGGAGATAAAGATTTGCTTGCTGCCGATAATGTGCTCCTTGAGGCATATTGTGAAACAAGAAAATGTGTTGCTATGCCATTTGTTACTTCCAATCAATTCCAGTCCAACAGTGTGGCTGAGAAGTTGGCAAATGTTATCAAAGAGGTATATTTTTTTCTGTAGCTAATGCACATCATTGTTGACTTATTAATGATCATACCTTGTATGTAACAGCTAAGAGTACAGTATATGGAGGAGACATCTGGTAATCAGGGTAACTATGCTAATGGTTTTCAAGACCATGGTGATCCTCATTTATGCGTGTTTTTTGTCAATGGAGGTTGCAACAAGGGAAGTAATTGTGCTTTTTCTCACTCGCTTCAAGCAAAAAGACCTGCATGCAAATTCATTTTCTCTTTACAGGTACCCAATGGGAGACTTGAATAAATTCTCTGGTGTGCTTCCAGAACTTCTGTATTTTGTGTTTCATTATGTTATTAAATCTTGATGATCACCTTAAACCTAGAGCAGTTGAAGCCCTATCCCATCTGGAATCCAACCTAAGGCCTACTAAGGAGTCCTACTCTTGCTGTATTCCAAAGATTGAAGAATATTAATTTTATAGCTGAAGGGTTGGCAGTTCCTCTATCTGTATTTTATCGAACATTCTTTGACCTATTGATAAAAGTTAATCTATATTTTAGTTATTTAACAAGATTATTTCTTCTGGTTTTATGTACCATGAATTTCTGTTGGTAGACTTAGGAAGAGATTACATTTGTACTCAGATGATGCAGGTTTGGTGGTTATTTTCACTGTGCACAATATTAAATTGTTGTACTTTAAGTATGACAGAATTTTTATTAAGGATCACTGTTGCTTTCTGACCATAGGGCTGTTCATGCTGCTTTTGTTCTTGACAGCATGGATGACTTTTATATATGGAACTTCTCAAAACATGGAGAAATCATCTAGGAAATTTACTCATCCCTTCTTTTTGTTACTTCTCATTTGCTTGAAGATTGCTAAATTTTATTTTAGTACACAATTGATAAGGGACTTTGCTTACAGGTTGAACCCCCATACTAGGGCTGTAGGCTTATCTATCATTTTTGAATAATGTTTAAATTACCTGCTATAGCCTTTTGGTTCTCATAGTGTATTAAGCAAGTTAATGGATACGCAGCAAGTTAAACATTACGTATGTTTCTTACCTGGTGGTTGGGCTCCCGAAATGAGATTATATCCATCTGTAGGATATTATTCTTTGAGAAAATTTTGTTTGCAAGTTATTTTTCTTATTTTTTCAGTCTGATGCTGTCCTGTAATTTAGTTCGTATATAAATTTTTTATTGTGCATTGGATCTGCAGGGTTGTCGAAATGGAGATTCATGTGTCTTTTCACATGATATTGCTCAGCCTATGTCATCTTTTAGCTCGACTACATGCCTGCCAGAGGATGGGGTTGCTAATGCTGCATCCCTCATACAATTGTTTCCAACATCTTCAGATGGATGCATTCTTTTGTTGGATGATGCAGACATGCATTTCTCCTCCAATTTTGCTTGCCTTTATGATCCATCCAAAATAATCTCCACAACATGTTTATCGGACACCTCCATATTTGACCCATCATTGGCTGGTGTTAGAATTCTGTGGGGTCTCCATAACCTTTTTGACACCATCATTTCCGAAAGAGAGAATCCGATCCCTTGGAATGAAGTTAAGTGTGTACTATGGTTTCCTAGTCTGGATAGCTATAGTGAAAACTTGGAAAGACAGCGAATTCTCCTGCAGAACTTTTTTGAGTATTTAGCTATCAGAATATTGGCTGATGCTTTGTACGAAGTGCAAGTTATCCTCACCATGAACAATATCAAATTTTCACAGCTGCAGGTAATTTTTCTTGCTAGTTCTGCTTTTGCAATTGCCCCATGTCCAATGAAATTTCTTTAAGACGGAAGATACAGTTATTGAGATGACAACTAATCAATTTTTATTTATACTTCTAGTCCTGTTTCCTGGTCAAAAAAAGTTGTATTTTTATATTGCAGCCTATATGTCATGCGGTTTTGATGATGATTAAATATTGGTTACAGGTGGAGAAGTTGGGCAGAGAGAGCTTCTTCTTCCTGACTGAATCATTTCCGTTTGACGAAATGAGTTTTGGGGAGTTGTCGGATTCGGTAAGTACCAAGAAGGCAATGTTGGTTTCAAGACCTATCTCCTACGTCTTTAACCTGAACCCGCCCACTGATATTCAGTTTGCTGACTATACTGCCATACTTCAGAATCTTCTGCATGACAATTAGAAAGTATGAGGGATGGTTTCCAGAATTTTGATTGTAGATATTACCGATTCACAAGCTCATATAGTCAACAGAAAAGTTCAAGAAATATGTAGTTTAGTTTTTTCTTTTTTGGTTTTTCCTCGTATAAAATGTTATTTGTAGTTTTAAGAGAGTTATTATATCATAGTACACGATGTCTGTAGTGCGTTCAGCCATGTCAGATATAGGCAATATCATGTCTTATTCGATGTGTTGTCAGTGAAGTGTTTTACAGCAGCCCTCATTTCTTACTCCTCCAAGAAAGAGGCAGGATGCCTCTAAACCCATGCCAGCGGAAGACTTAGGATAAGCGGTCACTACCACAACTCAATCAACGTGCACTGTGCGGAATTACGGTACGCTACCTGGCTGGCTAATCTCGTTTCAGCAAACAATAGCAAACGGGGCTTAGTCAAGAAGCCCTCCTACACCTAACAAATTTAGATAAGCGTAAAAGTGGAATACAAATATATTTAATAAGTGAGCTTGGTATGCCTTCACTTAACAAAAATATTATTTTCCCTAATAGCTACCATCCATTTTTTAGTTATATTAACACAATAGAATAAAAATAAAAATATTGCCTATATCTATCTTCATCTTTATGAATTATAATTTATATCTTTATCCATTATAGCAATACTTATAATATCTCTTAAGACTCAAATCACTATTAAAATTATCTTTGTTTTTTAATAGAAATTTAAAACTATCTTTCAAAGTAAAATAAAATTTATAATATTAATCCTTTCAAGTAAAAATAATGTTATGGATATAAAATTTATATCTTAATTGTGATGTAACGTTAATTGAATGATTAAAAGAATTTATCAATATTTATTATTTTAATTTTTATATATTTATCTTACTATTTATATAATATCGTATAAATCAGAATAAAGACTTTTTACTCAAAAATTAGACAAGATTAATTAGAATAAAGACTTTATATTGAAACTGAACAAATTAACTATTTTCCTTTTGGCGGTACTACTGCGCTCAAGTTTGTCTCTGATTTGTGTAGTACATTGTTGAAACTCCGCCGCACTGTTAGGGACCTGACAAGTGCTGATATTGATTATTGACAAGGTTGGTTGGGTTGCTAAGCCATTGATTGCACCGTACTCCCGGTGCTGCCTTGATTCTATTCCGGTCAAGGTTGGGCAAAGAGCACAAGAAACTGATGTAATCTTCAAATCCTGCTTTGAAGAAAATTTTTTGTATTTAATGAGATTATTGAAGCAAAGCTGCAAAGCTAAACAATTTCCAAGTAGTAGAAAAGATTACCTGATGATCTTGTTGAAAAAATCCCGCAATTTTCACAGATAAAACCAGGCCTGGATCAATGGCGCGAATTGCGCTCACATGACCAGCACGAAAATCAAAGTGAACATGCTACCCATATCAGACCCATGATGGTTATCGTATTTGATGGTGTCCATAATGAGTAATATTGCTTGATGATGGGTAATTAATGAACAAGGTAACGTCCAACGCACTTAAAAGATCAAATTGAATCGTTCTCACCATTATCAAGAATGTTGTCCGAACTGAAAAAGAAAAAATTGTGGCTGGGTGGCCTTGGATGGTGGGTTCTTCTTTTTTTTTTTTATCCAGTGTATCTGAATATCCATTAAATATATAGCAGGAAATTTTCACTTTACCTTGATGGAGACAAGGAAAGAAACGGAGAAGGTTTTATCTCGTTGTATTTAGTATTAGCTAAGACAGCCAACCTCCCTCTGGGATTAGACATTAACGTGACCTACATTTTCTTAGTGTATGATCACATTCGGGACGAGTACGTGACTATCTAAGGTAATACTAATTGTGATGTAAATCAACATTGAGTTGGCATACAAGTTAGAAGGTGGAGACCGTGGCTTAAGGTCTTCACAGATCATGGTTCATACAAGGTAGAATGTAATGGCAATGGCTCAGTGGCTTCGCAGGCCGTGGCTTGTAGAAGGCAGAAGCTGCTGGTGCTCGCCCACTATAGGAGAGTTTTCCTAGTTTGATTAGGATTACAAATTTCGTTTCTACATTGAATATAATTAAGCTAGTGTTTTCCTAGGATTTATAGGATAACTAAAATGCTATAAATTAATGACAAAAAATAGAGAGAACTAAGAAAAAATAAATTAAGAGAAAATATAGAAAGAGAAGAGAATGAGATTCGATCCTTATAATTCTGACGACTAGATGTAAGATTATAATTATCTGAACCAATTGTTTGGATATGTGCGCGACTCTTTAATTTTGGTTTATTGGTTTGAAAAGGTTTGCTTCACAATATTAATTAATTAATAACTTCATCTAGGTGTTTCTCCTACACTTTCACAAGGCAAAGATCGAAGGTGTTTTTGACAATTAATCCCACTCTCTACTTTCAATAATCCTTCAAATGGATATCTAGTGGATGACTCGTGCAAATTTGATCTAGAGGCTTTCGTGTTACAATAGAGAAGCAAAGAGGAGTATCTTATCGTCCTTAGGGAACCTGAGATGTATTATGCACCAATAATTTTGGTTATATACAAGCACACACAGGATAAATGGAAACAACTTCTTCCAAAGCACATAAACTCTCTGTAGAATGACGTAATCTCTACGTAGAATTAAGGATAATCATAGTGGGGGATCTTCCTTCACTTTCAGCCCTCCAACAAATGTTTTGACTCCGTTAATATCACGTTCTTTCTAAAACTACATTGACCCCCCAACCCCCTGAAAGATAATTTTCATTACATTATTATAAGAGTCATACAATATCAAGCATAAAAATATATAAATATCCTCAAATTGTTTAATTTGATTAATTAATTTTAATTTTAATTAGACCTTACTCCTTCCCTCTTCGTTTTCTCTTCAAATATTAGGGAGAGGAGTAGTGTGTGCAATGGTGAGATGGGATGGAGGATGAGATAGAGCCAGATGTGGTATGGAAGCAAATAATGAGGGGTGTGTGCGATGGGTTTTCGCTTGAGTAGTGTTGAGGCTTGTGCTTGGTGATGTATGCCAAGGCTTATGGTGGTTTGTGTGGTGTATGCCAAGGCGGTAGCAGAGTGGGATGGTAATGGTGATAGCGATATAAGGAGGCAGTGGATGAAATTCAGCATCCCTTATGTCTCGAGCGTTTTGCAGAAGAGAATGAGAATTGGGAGTAGTTAGCGAGTGACATTGGGAGTCTCAAACGTTTTTAGATTGAGGTCAAATTACTTATCTAACCCTAGTCTGTTAAGGTGCAAATAATGGCTCTTATTTTGGAACGGCAGTGTCAGTTTTGTAAAATTGAGATATTGATTTAGTCAACACGTCTTTTGGGGCTGCGGGGAATATCGCGTTATAATAGACCAAAAAAAATTATGAAGACAAGGGAAGAATAGTAATACTTACAGTGTACCTAGATCATCTGTTCATATATTTAAAATATTTTTTATATTTTAAACTGCTTATTTAAGTTATTTGAGCCAATTGAGTTTCTATTTACGAACAATTAATATATTTGGATATCTTTTTCTATCGTCATTCGTTCAACACCTCTTCCAATTGACAGGGTTTTCAACAATTCATATTATTGAAAATCTCTATAACTCATTAAAAGGGGTTATTTAGTAGAAGATACTTTGATTATTTAAGCAAGATTTGATGTGATATATTGGATTTAAAATAATAGATTATTTCACGAACACTTCATGAAATTATTTATAAATAGAGGTTAAATTAAAAATATGTTACTAAATAATGGATCTAGAGAATAAATATCATGAAATTATTTATCATACTATTATTAATATTATGACAGTCCTTTTAGATCTATGTCATGACTATCCACGTCATTGTATGGTTCATAGCTCTCGACAACATCCCGCAACCTGCCCAGGCTACAATAATAGTCATGTGGCAAACATCCAATTATAGATTATGCTGTTGTAGTTTTTTATATTCTTAAATTGTAATTTATATTATTATGAATTTAAAATATAAAATACAATATTTATTTATAATTTCTGCTATTGTGTGTATTTATTGATTTTTATTTTTTGCAACTAACTACTCTATCATTGTAATTAAATCATTATAAAAATAATAATTTTCATATATATTTATTCTCTAGATCCATTACTTAGTAACATATTTTTATTATTAAGATTTTTTGAAATAAAATTATTTATAAAAATAAGGACAATCTTAAAATATGTCAAAGGTACATATTAAGATCTCAAATAATATATAATTTCATCACTAAAATGATTAATTTATCTTAAAAATTGATTTTTATCATAAAATTTATCAAATATAATAAAATAATTAATTAAATATAATTTTCAAGATAAATTAATAATAAAAATTTTACTTTTCTAGGGTTTAAAAGTCACAAGTTTAGATTACCATTGAAAGAAATAATCATTGGAAATATTAAAGTAAAAAAGTGGATTAAAAAATATAATAAAGTATGATGGGCAATTGACAAAACGGTGACGTTTGGGCTATGGGGCTGGGTTTTATGCTCTGTAGAAGCCAGGGGCAAAGATCTTGTTAAAAGAGTGAGAGAAGATGGTAAGAGTAGAGGCATTGAAAGCGTACAGAGGTTTGATCAGAGCCACACGGAAATCATTCGAAGGAGACACATTGATGCTGAGGGAATCCGCGAAAGAAATCCGCAAGAAATTCCAGGAGAATCGCCATGTGACCGATGATACCCAGATCCAGAAACTCCTGGAGGAGGCACGTGAAGCTTCTCATTTCATTTCCACAATGATTGTTCAAGCCAGACTCAATGAACGTGGCGGCTACGGTACTTCCTTTCATCTATTTACATGATTTTTTTCTGTTTTTTTTTTTTTTTTTTTAATTTTTGAACGAAATTAAGTTTGTTTGTCCACCTACTATGTATTCGTTGAATTGACTGTTAGGGATAAATGGTGTATTTCAGTGTTTATGAGCCTTACCTTAATTCTGAATTCTGAATGCTAATATTGGTACATGCAGAGGTTAAGCCTGGTAAAGAGCATGCAGGGGCAACGCTTGAGATTCCTTCTGAAGAGATGCTGCGTAAGTAGTCTGCATTGCTTTGAGATCTGGCCATGTTTTTTTTCAACTTGAATTTTGATTTGTAACGTCTGCTGTTTCTCCTTCGTTTAGTGGCCCAAAAATTTGTCTTTGTGTACGTGTCACACAGTTAGCTTGAACAATGGCTTCACTTTTCATATGTTATTTAGTAAGCTATCCTTATTAATCGCAAATCAAGAAATTAGACAGTGCTGCCTTGGGTCAAACATAAATGCAAGTTCATTACTCATTAGCAATGTCAATGCATGCTGGAATTTGATCAAGTGGTGGAATAATTACGCTTTTTTGTATTGAGCCTTGTGGCTATCCGTACATTCCGTCTAGAAATACAATCTGATAAATCAAAATTGATAAAATAACATCTTAATTATTTTATAGCCCAGGAGCAGTTTGGATTTTGGAAGATAAATATAAATCAGTGTATTAACTGTTAGCAAAAATGAGAATGGGAGAAAGATTACATCTTGAGGACACGTGAATGCAGTTGAGAGAGATTGAGCAACATGTAATTTAGATGTAAGAGTTGGGGTTTCAGGGTCCTTCCCACCCTCCTCAATAACTGATTGCCCCTGCAACATTTAGAAAGTCCTCGAGATTATTTGGTTTCTTCTTCTGCACACATAAAACCAGAACTAAATTATAACTAAAAAGGAAGTCAAAACTCAAAAGATATCAGAGAATCATTAAAGCCTTACCCTAAGCCTGCTTGAGACCATGTGAAGGGGAGCATCAACTAAAAAATAAATCTGGATAATATGATAAAGTCATCAAAATAAGCGAAGGCAATATGTACCAAGAAAGAAAAGAGTACAGATTGCCAAGCATCTCATTGGTTTAAGATAGAAGAAAAAGGGTCAAAAAATTAAGTAATTATGTGAATTTGAAAGAATCCATTCTTAATAACCATAAGTAAAAACTTCTGTCTTTGATGGACGTCTGCGAATAATTAGAATCTCTCGTGAGACTTTTATTAAGTAGATAAATGAAATTAGAAAAATTTTCTATATATAAAATTAAATGATCAATTGAGAAAGAATGTGAATGTTGTAATTAGGCTCAAGCAGAAACGGGAACACCTGGTCATGTAACAATTGGCCTGGAGTGTTCGAAAGGATCCCTGTGAAGGTAGGTGTAGCGTTGTCGTTATCATGTGAGTTGCACCGCTAATTTAACACAAATCATTTTAGTTGAACTGAAAGATGAAACGATAACTCCTTCAATCAATCAATTTCTCTTCATCCTATAACAGTAAAATCATGCTATATTAAGAATAAAGAAATTTTTGGCCATATTTTAATCAGCTACGTTGCTGTGTTCTTTAATGCAATTTAAGCATTTCCCTTGTTGAAAAATTTGCCTCCGGTAGGCTTGATTGGAAGGTGTGAGATGGCTCCGGCCGTGATATATATCAGTACGGCATTAACAGTTGTTGCCATAATACATGTTATGGTCGATTGAAGATATGACATTTTCCCATGAGAATTGGTGAGTTAGATACCTAACAAATCTAATATTTCTTCATGTTCAAGTTCTTATCCCTCATGAGAAAGAGAAACTCACCTGCCCATTCACATGCTCTGTACTTTTCGCACTATCATCCCTTCTTTATTGCACTCACCAGCCTCTTGCAGTCCTGCTTTTATAGCAACTAGAAAAGCTCACACGCTTTCCAAGTCAGCAGATAGATCGAAACCCCTTTATAAAGATACCTGCAAAGATCTTACTTCCCAGTTCGCATTTCAGAGAAATGACTACTCTCCACCACTCTTCTCCTATCTTCTACTTTAGAATTTTTAAGGTAGTTAATTAGTATTAAATCGACCCAATTGTTCCAGTAACACTTTGTTCCTTTTTTTTTTTTTGGTGCAATTTTCACCCGTTTGAATTAGAACATTGAGAATGGCACGTCCCAGCACGTTCATAATCGTGGTGATCATGCTCCTTGCAGGGCTGACAAACTGCGCCGGATCAGCATATGAAGATCATGCATTTATGAATTATGTTCGAGATGCATGCAGTGTCACTATGTATCGTGACCTTTGTATTCGCTCACTAGCATCATTTTCCAACACTGCTAAGAGAAGTCCTAGCAAGTGGGCACGGGCTGGGGTTTCGGTGACGTTAACTCAGGTCAAGACTGTTACCCAATATTTGATTAAATTGAAGAAATTTGGCTGCATGAGAGGGAGAAGTGGAGTGGCTCTCGCAGATTGCATCGAGTGCTTTCAAACTTCAATCGACGAACTTCACAAGTCACTGGGCATACTGAGGAGTTTAAATGCAAGAAACTTTTATGCACAAATGAGTGACCTTGCTACATTTATGAGTGCTGCATTGACTGACGAAGGCACATGCTTGGATGGTTTTGAGGGTCAACAAGGAAGGCAAATTAATTTGCTTAAAAATAAGGTTTTGAATTCCACTTATTTCACCAGCAATGCACTGGCTCTTATTAACAAACTTGCAACGACTGGTTTGGAAGGCCTAACCGACCCATAGGAGATATGGAGAGGAATTATGTCAGTGTTGTTGACTCTATATCTATCTCTTATAGTAGCATATCAAAGTATATGAATAAGCACCAAACAATAAAGCTACATCAAACTTAATTTATCTCTAAAATTTGTTGTTCCAACTAGCTTTCAATCCATCTCTGTAAAGCTCCTGCATTCAAAATTATATTTAACTCGGTGAAAAGAGCGTGCCTTACGCGGTTATGTTTATTTAATATAATTTGTTATTTTTTATTATTTTTATAATTTTATAAATTTTTTAAATATATTTTTATTGAAAACAGATGAAAATCTTATGTTTAGATATAAAATCAACGATTATAGATCAAAAGAAGAAAATGAAATTCTTACAATTTGAAATTGTCTACTCTTTGGAACACTTTTATATTCTTTATCAAATAAATTGAATCTTCATGGATATGGTTCATAAACTTCGAAAACCAGTTTTTTGATATAGTTGCATAAATAATTTCATTCTGCAAAATGAATGAAAATTTGTTATTTTAATAAACTTGTATAATTTATAAAAAATAAAACTTCAAATTTGTTTTAACAATATATTTGTTACCTGTTCAATATGAGAAATTTGTTACTGAAACAATTAAATAAATAATAAGTTATAGATGAAGTTTGAAATATATAGAAAAACAAATCAAAACAAATCACATATTATAATAGAGACTAAATAAAATCACCCAATTAAATTCATGACATGACAATGAAATATAATAATCTATAAATTTTATAATATTTGGTTAATTGAATAAAATTAATAAAAGTTGAGTTACCTTTTGAAAGAAGATGAACGGAGCATTGGAAATGTTGATGATAAAAAAATTAAAATGATTAGAGGTCATGTTATTATTTATAAATCCTACAAAGAACAATAAATGTTTATCAATTTAGTAATCGTAAAAGAAAATACAAAAAGTTTTTTCATGAATTTCGTTCTTTATTGCTTATCACCAATAAATATTGATCATGAACAATGAATGTTGATTAGGTTAGAAATCGTAAAACAAAATACAAAAAGTTTGTTCAGGAATTTTAATCTTTATTGTTTATCACCAATAAATATTGATCAATACATTGATCTGTTTATTTTCACATATCATAACAATAAAATGTTGATCAACTTAGAAATCGTAAAAGAATATACAAAAAGTTTGTTCATGAATTTTACTCTTTATTACTTATCACCAATAAATTTTGATAATGAACAATAAATATTGATGAGCTTAGAAATCATAAAAGAAAATATAAAAAGTTTGTTCATGAATTTCAATCTTTATTGCTTATCACCCATAAATATTGATCAACATATGATCTGTTCATTTCCACATATTTCAATAATCCTACATAGAACACGTAATATTAATCAACTTAGAAATCGTAAAAGAAAATACAAACAGTTTATGTATGAATGTCACTTTTTATTGCTTATCATCAATAAATATTAATTAAAAAAATAAATATTGATCAGTTTAAAAATCGTAAAAGAAAATACAAAAAGTTTGTTCATGAATTTTACTCTTTATTGCTTATCACCAATAAATGTTAATCAATACCAGGAATCATACTTATTATCCTATATGTTGATTATGAAAAATAAATGTTGATCAGTTTAGAAATCGTAAGAGAAAACACAAAATGTTTGTTCATGAATTTTATTCTTTATTGCTTGTTATCAATAAATATCAATCAATACAAAGAATCATATTTGTTATCCTACACGTTAATTATATTAGTTCATGCTTCAAAATTATCCTATTTTTCAAAAATTTAGAACTTAAAAAATCTTATTTATCATCTTACGTATCAACTATACAATCATATACTTTAGGATTATATAGATATATAGATATAGATATAGATAAACGCATCTTTAGTTGTATTTTCTTTCTTTCGGCTACAAGTTCACTAGCGTCACAGCTGATATTTGTAAAAACATTTTGGATGATCCTTATTTTGGTGTTTTCTTCACTTTTTCTTGTAATTTGAGTTTATCGTTGAATATGTGACTGTTGTTAGTTTAACTATCTCTATTTGAAGATAATGAATGGAGCTCTATTCCTCCATATTCAGAAGGAAGCAGGCCCATTCAAGGTCATGGTTTGGGCCTGTGCTGAACCAAATCGTCCTGCGTTGACTGTGGCTCTGATTTGATGGAGTGTAAGCAGGGGAAGGCGAATCAATAATAAGGACAATGGGGTTAGGCCATTTTATATTGACTTTGATTCCAACTTGTTCAGGTAATTAAGGTCTTCATCAAGGGATCTGGCAATACACCCAAATCCATTGAAGATGATAATCAGGGCGTAGTGGTCCCTCAGCTCTTTGCCACTTCTTTATCATTTCTTGCATTTAACATATTAAAAAATTGAATATATCAACAGTTGGTGAGTGCATATATTTATTATTTTGATTACCTGTAGTTTGGAGGAGGGCAATTAGTCGCACATATTAATAAACAGTTCCATGATTAATACGAGCCATTGCATTGAAAAGATACGCTCCAAATTTCACAATGCCCTCTCTTAAAATTAAGGGGTGCGTATTCAATTAAGACTTTTAATGACTTTTATAAAATTAAAATATTTGGGTGTATTCAATTAAGACTTTTATAGACTTTTAAATACTCTATAAAAGTCATGAGGTATTCAATAAAGACTTTT
>JANKKB010013705.1:0-11666 GCA_026225775.1 Bursera palmeri
AATCTAATTACAAGCAATGATAAAGAAAGTGCAATTTCCTTTATTACATAAATCAAATGTGTACAATATACAACGTATAGTTACAACGTGATGCTTTAGGGCACAGATAGTCTAACAATCCCTACCTTACGTTGACAATTCATAGAAGATTGGAAGCTTTCTCTCTCTTCTTTCCCTCTCTACTTCTCTTCCTTTTCTCCTTTTTCTCTTATTTCCCGTGGCTGTGTCGCAAAAGAAAATGAAAGGGGAAGGTTAATTTAGTAAGAAATTAGGGATTTGGGGACACACCGGGTATTTTGAAATCTTTAATTCTGTAAAAATTTGATTCGACACTGTGGCATAAACCATTTTGCGCTGCTGCGTGGAACGGCGCCATGGCTTGGAACTAGTTTCATGCCGTGACATGGAACTCATTCCACACAATGGCGCGAACTCTCTGTCCGACAGAAAAATATTTCGAATTTGGAAAAGTCATCAACATGAAAAATGTAGATCTTTCTCTTAGTTTTCCAATGCGTACTGGCTCATCTTGATCCGACATTGGACAAGAAAGTTATGAACAAAATACTAACAGATGTTCAGGTAGAAAAATTTACACAGCTTGTTGAATTGTTTTCCCTTTTCTTTGCATCTAGCCCTCTCTATTGCTTGATTCCTTTTCACTCACAATTCTAACATACATATCTTATATTAACATGACAAATGACCATAATTTTACTACTCACAAAAATTTTTACCGTTATAAATTTTCCAGGTTACCACACTATCCATCCATCCGTCACCACCAGTTAGTCTTGTTCTACACTTCCATCCATCAGTCGCCACCTTTCACTAGGCCATAGCCCAGCCATTCGCATCTTGTATTTGGAGCCCTTGACACATCTGTAGGGGCAGCACTGATGAGATAGATTTTGATGCTGATGATGACGTTTGACTGTTTTTCCTTGTATTATTCTTTTGTTACTTTCTCTTGTCGAACTTGTGAATGGTTGTTTTTTTTTTTTTAATGATTTCGTACAATGAGGACATTGCATAGTTTGGTAAGAGGGGTAACAAAAAACTCTCACATGTTTTTATTTTTTTTAATTGTAGTAGTTTAGTTGGAATTGTTATTTACTTTAGTATTTTGCTTCCTTTATGCATCCATTTGTTTCTGTTTGAGTAGGAATTAAATTTTTTTATCTAGGATTCGCTCCATCTGTTTTACTTTCCTTCCTTCACCCTCATGTTTTTCCATTTTCTACAAGGCATTCCAAAGATTTTTGAAACATCTCCACCTCAATTCAGTCAAGAACAAGAGTGGGGGTGTTGTGAATGGCACCAAGAAGAAAAGGAACTCATAGTAGTCAACAAAAGCACGATGTCGTCTAAACCATGCGATGTTTTTGATGCTGACTCAGAGGAGGACAAAAGAGAAAGAATAATCCATGAAGTTTTCTGTTTATTTATTTTCTGTTTTCTTTAATTTTTTTAATAATATTTGAATAAATTTAGGATTGTTCTTTTAGGATAGTTTTTGAATAAAAATTTTAGAAGGACGATCTATATTCATCTGGAAAACTATCACATTTAACCCAAAGAGAGAGATTTGATCATAGGGAGATATATTGCTACACAACAATAAACAAAAGAATCACTCTAATCTAATCTAGTAATATCTTAAAACTGTGAAATTATGGCAATCAATTAGAGTTAGGAAAGGAATTTGCTACAGTATCCTAATTATATCCCATTTACTTCTTTAGGAGTTTAAAAGGAATCCTAGTTAGATTCTATTTACAAATAGAAAAATACTTTAATTAAATATTTAATTAAAGAAATATTGGTTCAACTAGAAAAGGGGAGGATAAAAGGATTATGATTCCTATATAGTGTAGGAAACCTAAATTGCTTAGGAAAGCAATAGAAGGGAGCCTATGAACACTATATAAAGAGAGCCTAGTTCTCTAGTTGAGAGAAATATAGAAGTGAGATTAGATCAATCCTTCAGGGATTATTCTAGTGAATTAGAATTGAGAGATCAGTTTGTTCTCAAGAGGTCTTTGTAATCTTCTTCTGAGGTTTTTATTATAAAGATTATTTGTTGTTGTCTCGTGGACGTAGGCATATTACCAAACCACGTAAATATTGTGTCTTGCTATTATTGTTGTGATTGATTATTTTGGCCTGCAATTATCAATTTCGATCGAGATAGATGTTTGGGTTATTCGTAGGCTGTACTTAGTATTTCCTAGATTAGATTAATCGAAGTTTACTTCGTCGGTATCAACATGGGATTTTACAATAATCAGAGCCTGTTCCTGATCCGATACTATTCATAGTTACTGTTCACCATCACTGTTCACAATTACTGTTCACCGTTCACTGTTCAATGGTACAATTTTTTTTTGGTATTTGGCGAGATGGCTGAAAANTGTACTTAGTATTTCCTAGATTAGATTAATCGAAGTTTACTTTGTCGGTATCAACCCGGAATTTTACAACATGTTAAACTGTAGCTAAAGGTAAAAGATTAAACCAAATAGCATAAAAAAAAACCTGAAAATAGTTCTCCGCTGATAATGAGCTTTTCTACAGCTAAGATTTTCAGATTTGTAATTATTGGAGAGTCGGGATATGAATTAAGAGTCGAATAATAGTCTGGGTAGTGAGTACCGTTTAGGTTTCTGCCAAGGCCTCTTCTTTTGGGCATCAAATTTTGTAGATCTATATGAAAAACCTTACATGGTTGGGCCACGTTGCTGAGTTTTATTATGAAATAATCACTTCAACATGTGACGGCTCCCATAACTTATCCTAGGTCTCAGAAACATTTGATCTCTTCAATTATACTCGTGCCCAATCTAGTGTAGCAAACACACCCTCGAGTGGAGTGACAAACATTTCTTTTGCACTAATGGACTGGGTACTTCTCTGTCATCAATCTAGTCATCTTCAACTTTTAAATCCACCCAGCCCATCAAGATTGACTGCTGACCACCGGCCATTTATCAATTGTTTGTGTGGTCCATGTTAGATTGGTACTTGTGCCATATAAAATCTGTGCCGACTCGATGTGATCAATTTGATGGCAATTGTCAATGTTGGAGAGCGACAACGTCTATGTGGTGCTTTTGCTTTGACCCTTTCTTCATACAATCTCTTATTCTATGTTTTGGATTTCCCTCAGTGGAATACAAATTGTTTCATAGAATCCCTTCTGGACCCCATTGAGTTTCTTTCCATGGAATTGACCCTAGTTTTTTGAACCGTAATCTCAGGTGACAATAAAATCTCACCATCTTGGCTGTGAACTAAGAATCTAACATGCAAGTCAAAGTTATAGAAAAAATATTTATACAACAGTAGCTTTGTATGAGAACCTATGAGCTAAAATGTCTGTGAATTTAATAGCTAATTTAGTAACTTGTTTTAAGCGTGGATGGATTCTGTCTCACCTGCAGAATGCATATCTGACACTAGATAATTGTTCTACTCAAGTTACCCTGTCAAAAGATTTTTCCATCTGTTACTCCTTGATTGATTTGAGAGGTAGGTAGAGTTTTTGGCTGCTTCTGTTTAGGTAACCCTCTTCCCCAGTAGATAATAAAGACTTAAAAGAGGATTTGTTCTGCACCTCATACGCATAATGCAATAAGACTTGGACTTTGTATGATTAAGGTGGGTGAGGTTAGGAGAGATTCTCCACAACAGCCTGTGTGTTGCATAGTTTGGTCTTTATCCAAAGGGAAAGGACATAATATTTAACTACTTATGATAAGGAGGGATGATCAAATAATACTAGAGGACCCACTAATTCCCCATATTTAGTTCTCTTCTTTCAAGCAAGTTTGATGCTCTTCCTTCAAGTTTATCAAAGGGCTATTTTTAGCATTTCCCTCTTTCTTTACTACTGCGCTATCATAATGCTCTCTTGAACTTACTGAAACATTCTAGTGATCCATATTCTCCTCACTTGTTAAGCTCTTCCTTGTTCTTATATTCTTACCTTTAACGTGTAATAATAATAATAATGTCTTCACCAAACGACCTCACAAAAGTTCTCTTTCTTCCTCTCAATCTTCAATTGCCTTGTACAAAGATGAAAAGCGATTTTATCTTAACAACTAAGTACTAGAAGTAAAAGTTGTACTAGCTGAATATTTTAGTATCTCAGTCTAAGCTTTCTAGAACCTGGTTTAGTACTTGTTGCAAGAAGACAAGTTTAAAAATGGTACAGCCTATCTTGTCCAATTGTCTCTAGAGCCTACAAGACAAAAACGTTTCCAAAAAATTTCTAATGGTTTAAGTGTTGGTGCGTGCATGAAACATTGTGATACTGGTTTAATTTTGCCATTAAACATTCTCTCAACATTTAAACTCCTTAAGTATTTCGATTTTAGGGTTTATCGAATTTATTCTAGGTTTGGCTATTGAGAAAATGGGTCGTATCACTAACTAAGATCAAAAAATTAAATGAAAATTTTTTGCTTGCAGTGAAGTTTGTAACTTCCTGCAACGAAGAGGATACTGTTAAACTCATTCGAGAAATTCTTAAGCATGTGTTCATGCCTCATTGATACCATGAGTTTTGAAGGTAAGTATGCTCTTCCTTTTCACTATTATCTAATAGTGAAATTCCTGTTTCATCCTTGTTAAGTATAGTAGTAAAAATTGAAATAAAAGGGCATAATGAGAAATCATAGAATAATTTTGTGTATTTCTTAAACGTGGAGAGAAAAAATCATTTTATGAAACCTTAAGGGTGACAGTGATATTTTACTCTTGTCCTGATGATGCGGCTGAAAACTCTGTTGGATAACGATGGGACCCTATTGTTTTGATTCCATTCAAAAATTACTTCAAACTCATGACTGAATAGTGAATGACATATGTGGGTCCGACCACAAGGCAGTTGCTTTTTTTTTTTTAAGGAATTATTTTCATTAACTTCTTTTATTGGTGCGAGGTGGCCATTTTTAACTTAAATTTAACAATTTTAAAATTATATTTGAATGTGTTAAATCTATTGTATTAAAATAAAATCTTATAGAAGTTTTTGTTGAATACAGTTATATATCTCAACAAAATAATATTTTTTGTTAATTAGTCAGAATCCTCTTTTACTATGAATACTTTTTAAGATTATTTCAGTACTTTCTATTAACACTATCATTATAACAACTAAAACCTGAATTTGGTGGGTGTAAATGTCATGATTCAAGTGGACGAAATGGATTCAATCATATCCACTTATTATACATAGATCCCAAGAAGTTCAATTCATGAAGTGAATTTTTGTAAAATGATGATGGCTGGGCATTGGTCATGTGTGATTAAAAGTTAAAAGATCGGAGTAATTATTGTATAGTCTTGGATACTTTACGGATGTCTGGTCTGCCACACGGTTGCTTGGTCTCATTGTTTACTACTAGTTTTGTAGGGTTACTTTAGAAGGAAAGCAGAGAGCTGTAGACGTCGGGGTACTCGGCAATGCTGAATATAAATTTGATTGGTCAGTTTCTCCTTTATAACTTGCTATCAGATGAATTGTCTCATATATGGGTACCTGAATCTGCTTTCATAGTGAAATATGTAGTAGAGTTTTTTGCTTTATTGTTAGTGTACCTGATTTTGCTTTCTCTTTTGGTTTGGTTTTGTGTTTATATAGTAATATTGTCTCTGACTCATAATAGGTTCACATAGGATAGTGCTCCACCTATAAAGATGTGAAGGTCCCATGTTTTAAGTAGCTTGGATTAGGGCCTTAATCTCTTAAAGATAATGATTTTATATTTTAATTGACATCGTATATATGTAGATACCCCAAATCCTCACCAGAACTAAGAAGTCTATTACTATGATTGTAAAACCTTCTAGGGCGTTGTTTTCTTGTCTTTTATATTCGCTAGTGCTCACCTCTTACTTTTTTTTTTTTAAATCCACGACATCATTCTCAAAATCTATTTAAGACCACATTTCACTTAAATGTGTCGACTAATAATTCTGAAACAACCAAGACCAACCCCACTTTTTGCATGAATGTACCACTTGGCTTATCTTTTCCATCCACCAAATCATTCTGTATCTTTGATTGTAAAGGTCGCTACAAAGTGATTTTTTTTTATTTTCCGAAGTCGGTATTCTGAATTAGGCAGATAACATAACACAGAATAAATAATAAATAACGAAGAGGAAATAATTAGGGAAACTGGTAAATTAACTCTATTAACCAAAACAAAAATCAAAATAGAAGTCCTAAGTATCAAGTTTTATCTTCAGTAGTGCTACAATTACATGATAATTAAACAATAAGAACACTACGGTTATGGTTGCAATCTGCGTTCAAGGGAGAAGGCAGGAGACGGTTAGGGTTTTGTTACTCATTACGTAGGTTACAACAACCAGCAAGTTGTAACGGAGGATTATGATTCATTAAAGGGTCTTCTGCCCTTCTGGTGTTTTGATGGGAGACAATCTGCTATTGAGAGTAGAGTGAGCTTGAAATAATGATGCACACGAGGACTTGGGGGGAGATAAAATTAGGTTAATCATAGAATTAAGTACGACAATTTAAAAGTAGCAGAATTAGAAGATTTGTGGGGGCTATGTATGATCGCTCGCTTATCTTTCCATGGATTTAATGATTGCCCCTTCCCTAAATAGGTCCTTCTCCGAAGTTCTGGTAGGTGAAAGTGCAAGGAGTAAATTCTCTAAAATGATTTATGAGATGAATCCAATCATTCAACAATGTGAAGGAAAACTGACAACAACCTCCCTAGCTTTATAACGAAATCACAAAATCTCTTTATAATTTAACTAATCTAATAAATTTTCACCAATTTTCTAATTCCACATAATTAATCTTCATACTAAGTTATTCCTAAAGAAATTAAATTGTAGGTACCTTAATAAAAATTCATCAAATTAACGAGACTTGAGGGATGTTTTTGTAATATTGGGGAGGTCTTCAAATTACCCTATATTAGAAGGCAAAGAATCCCCACCAAGCGATTGTTCATCAATCTTCTACAGTTTCCTTAGCAGCTATAAAGCTGAGATTCCTACTTTTAATGAATTAACTATGGAGACAAACTCGCCCTTTTGGCTCTTGGTTGTAGGACTCCGATGTCTAGTGTAATAATACTGTCATAAAAGCCAAGAAATGTATGTATCCCACTGGATATGAGTAATTACTGGATCCCACTCCAAAACTTTAATTCAGACTTCATAAATGGTTGAAGACTTCATTTGTCAACGATATTGGGTGCGCCATTATCTAATGTAACACACCATTCGTGACTCACTAGTAGGTGGAAGAATAGTAATTAAAGTTTGAGAAAGATAGCTTTAGTTTCCCTTTGCCTTCTTGCAAGAGCAGAAAGTAGAGATTAAATGTGGGGACATGAAGAAATTTCCAAATGATACATCTAATCAAGCCAGCATATTCTTGCTATGATTGTTATGATTGACACTGAAATCGCTGCGGGCTCCATGACTTTATATTTTTTTATATTTTACAAGGCCAGCTATACTTCTTTTGTCCTTGTCTTGCAACTTCCCCTACTCCCTTCTATGAATATTTCCATACTATTTTTAGATTATTATATTTAATAATATCGAACTTCAATGCAATTGGGGAAATTTTTTTTTTCCGGTATTAAAGTCATAGGATCCCTTTAAAATTATTGTTTCGTAGAAATATTCAATTATCGTTGTACTATGTAAAAGTTATTAAGTGTTGGATAAATTTAATTTTTAAAATTATTGTACCACATAGATATGTGTGTATGTTTGCATATTTAGTAAATAGAAAATTAGAGGAACAAATCAAATTGAAGGGTTGTTTTATTTTTAATAAGTTATATTTTCTTTTATTATTTAGTCAAACTCAATCATAAATTATATAAATATAATTCTAAATGAGATAAAAAGTGTTAGAATTACGTTTTTTTATCGGTTGACGGACCTTAATGGGTGTTGCACACATCAATGTGTAATAAATGATGTGGTGAAACTTAGTACTAAATGGAGTTTAAATATTCAATAACCAATACATAACTATTGGCCATGGTTGAGCTCTACCCAAAAAGCTAAATTATTTGCAAGGGTAGATAGATCACTATTGTCAACCATTTTAGTGGTGGTGGTGGTTTCATGGTCATCGATAGTTGATGGTCGATTATGGCTTTAATTTGATAATAACATTTTCTTTTTTAAGCTCTTTTTAAAAAATATTATAATTAAATATTTATTTAATAAAAAATAATTTAACATTATTTTATTTTATATTATTTTAGAAGGATAATTTGATATTTGATTAACTCATAAATTGATTTTTTAAAAAATAAAATTTGGATAGCTACCACCATATGCTTTTGAAATCTAATGCAAAATTGATTTTTATAATTTTCAAAAATCAAAATTTACATATGTTTATCAAAAACCTAATTGGCTACATATGGATTCTTTGAAAATCAATTTTTAGATTATCAACAATATTCTCAAATGGTCAATGTACATTGTAGAATTATTGTACTTCTAATATTAAACATTACTTATTATAATATAGATGTTAAATTTATAACATGATACAAGTTATCATTTCAATATTACAAATTTTATATTAAGCATCATTACTATTAAATATTGTACTAGTTGGTACTTTCATTACAATTTTATTATATTTACATTCATTTTAAAATCTATCTACGATGATTGTAGGTAGTTAGCCAAAAAAAATAATAATACATATAACATATGATAGTAATACTATTCATCGATCTAATTTACTTGTCTTACCTATTAAATACTTATTAATATATTTATTTTTAAAATAATATTACACGTACAACGACATAAACTGTTTTATTGTTATACTATTTATTCATAAAAAAATTCTACCTAATCCACCAATAAAGATAAGCAATATTGATAATCTTTATTTAGATAATAACATGTAGTATTTAGATAAAAGTTGGTAGATCAAACGTCAATCCAATATGGCGTGTAAGATATGGTATGCAACCAATTAATGCTAATCTTCATGCTCCCTAATCGCCATTCAATGTCTATCATACGATATATTATATTATATTGCATATTAATTATAATGTATTGGTTTTAATTAATTGGCTCAATCATCGTTTGTTCAAATAATTGATCGAAAAAATCTTATAATTAAATTTTCCCAAGATAACACTTTAATTAAGTTGATAAAAAGTTGGCTAAGGTTCAATATCTTATTACATCGACTGAAAATCAATAAACTTCCGGGAAAATTAAAGGCAACCCGCAGGTTTTGATAGATTTCTAGTTTAAATGTATTATTGTTTTTTATACTCTTGAGAGAGATAGATGTTGCGGTTGACTATTTTATTTATTATGAGGTGAAAAAAATATTTTGAAATTATTTTTATTAAAGTCGGTACTTGGTTTTAAATATTAGTTTTTATAATTAATTAATATTTATTTTTGTACTTGATTTGTTAAATACACTGATATAAGGGTAAATATGTCAATTTTTTATTTTACGTATTTCTGTTCACAATATCAAACACTGCAAGCGTACCCTTGTTGAAGAGGTTAATTATTATTTTTAAAATGAATAACGCTACATTTAAAAACTTATCATATAAATTTTACTTTGCAAACTAAAATGACACTATATAATTGGATTGGATTTAAATATTTTGACTCATTAATTAAGGTTAATAATATGACAATTATGCATTAATGTTACGTTAGATTATAAAGTTTAATTTGTACAACTAGTTTATGGGTGTAACAACACTCGAAAGGTTAATGATATAATAATTACTTAGTAATATCACATTAGTTTGTATAAAGAATTTATAAGTGAAACAACACTAAAAAATGAAATTACTGATACTCAATTGTACTATAGCTAATTTATGCCATCAAGCATATACACTAAAAAAAGATTTAGTAAAGATAAATACTCATATGCAATTGAAAAAAAAAATTAACCAAACTTTTTCTCAAATTTTTGTTTCAAAATTCATCATAAATTATATATCAAACGACGTGACATTACCATATCACTTAACGTATAATCTCATAATCTATACAATAAATAGACACGTCATATTATAGAATGTTTAAGATAAAAGTTTGAAAAAAGTATCATTACCCATAAAAAAAAGACCATGTTAATTATTTAAAATGTTGGACTCGATTAATATAAATATGAACAAAAGTTCGTTAATATTAATAGTTTATATCGCTCTTTATACACATTTTTAATTATATAAACCACTAAAATTTTTGGAAAGTATACTTTATGAATCACATATAGGCTAAAACTTAATCGAATAAAAAACACAATAAAAGTCAAAGATGTGTGTGAACGTAAGCTCATCTTAGACTTTTTTATGATATGAATTTTACGAGAATCTTTGAAAAAATCATTAGGAAGGAGAAAAAATCTCACAACATTTGATTCATTGTCAAACTGTATGACTGTATATATTTAATTATATTATCCAACCAATCACAAACCTAGCTAATTTGTACTGCGATAAAAGCTTAAATTAAAAGATAATCATGATCTAGTCTTTTAGAGTAAATTTATTTTCTCCTATTCTTTTTTCTTCTTTGGAAGTGATTTGAGTACTGATTTGACAATGATTAGGAATATAATATCATTCTTTTTTACATCATTTTATTATCTAGGTAGAAACTCATAAATTAATGTCACATTATTTCGATATAAAATTTGTGATATAAAAAGTTTAAAAATATAGTATTATTCGTAATTTAGTCTTAAACACGGTTTAATGTTAAGATTTAATGTAAAACAACAAATCCCAAATATTTGACAATTTTGCAAGTATCTCTCGCAGAGTCTTACTATTAAATGAATTTCCGTTAATACGTTTTCAATGTAATTTTATTGATTAAATACATTAAACATAACCTTAAAATATTTTTTATAATCAAACTTCATTATCTTCGAGATGTATTATACCGTTGTTAAGGTGTTAATGATACGTTAAAATTACCATCTTAAAATTAGATTATAAGAACATTCATAAAGATTCATCTAACCAATTAGATTTTGAAGGAGATCTTGTTGCTTTACGAAATATGGACAACCGTTGTTTTTTCGAGAAACCTCAGTGCAGGTTGGGAAATATTTCAATTTTCATTTGATTAGCATGGTATAATGAATAATAATTAAATTTGTACAAGGAGTTGAAAACAGTAATAAGCTTGAAGACAACCGAGATAAACAGAACCAATAGTGCAATTAAAACATCCAACAAATTAGTTAATCATCTTAATTAACAATTGACTTCCAACGAAATCAATAAACTATTGGGGTTGCAACAACGACTTTTTCTCTTCTCATTAGGAAAATGACAACTTCCATGAACGAATGAAACGAAGCATCTCAATCTCATTTCAGCAGGGTACATTAAAAAACAAATCAATTTGTCTAGTTAAAAAAAAAAAAAATTAAAGCGGAATTATAAGAAATATCTAATATTAGGGGACTAGTTAAAGAATATCTGGACCTCATAATTTCCTACAACCAGTTATCTAAACACCCATGTAGAGACCAAATTACCATCATATTAGGATCGGTCGGTCCTAATACTCTCTTCTCACACATTTAAACTCTTCTCTTTCATCAACTTTCTCTCTCTCCAAATCTCTAAATA
>JANKKB010013723.1:0-18626 GCA_026225775.1 Bursera palmeri
TCAGCAGTGATTAACAAAAATTTAAACATAGCAATATTGCAACACGAGACCCTAGAATCAAGATATCCGTAACTCTTGAGATATATAGAGTAATGTTATATATACACAAAAATTTATATAAAATTTATATATAAAGTTACGTAATATTATGTATTCACCTTATTACTCACTTAATGTCATATCATTTTAAAGATCTTGTATATATATAGTGTTACTCATATATATATATATATATATGCTTCACTGTATATTTTAAGTTCAAACTAAAGCATACTAAACCACTTCCATCTTTACTTTGTTGAGACTTCAGCAAGAAGCATTTGTATCAAAATCGGATTACGAGTTTATACACAAGATCGATCGATCTGTCTGATACATTTTTGGTTTCCTATCCTTGCAATTACATAAACCATGTAGTAAAGCATCTACCTTAGTGTATTTCGGCTCCAAAACGCTAAAATACACAAATTTTTCTTGTTTTCTTTTATATTTTTAAAATTTTATTTCAAAAAAAAAATGACGCAGTGATGCGCCGTGACCATAGAGCTAAAGCCTAATAATATGGGCATGCTTCGATTTGGAGTAAAGAGAAATGATAGATTCGAAACGCAAGCTATGAGATCAACTAGAGATAATTAAATAAATCCCAGTAATCATAGTTATTAAATTTGGGATGCGTTTGATGATCATTTCCAAGATGAAATGATTATCAGTTGCATACCTTCATTTCTTGTTATTATCTCCAGATATTTATTTAGTTTTAGTGCATATAAATGCGTATTAATATATGTACTAGCTACATGAAGAATTGGCATTCTCAACATTTTATTCCTTTCTTTAGCCTCTTTTTCATCAGTTAATTCAAACATTTTCTTCAAATATTTACTGAATTTAAAAGTATTTCGACCTCTCTTCACTGAGTCTATACCACAACAACATTACTGATCGCTGTAAACCCTCAAATATTTATACAAGTCATTACAAGCATATTCATTACAGATATTATAGCAACTGGACAAATCGTGTCACAAAGAAAATTTCTTATTAGAAGAATTAGGAATTCTAATTATTGATCATTAGAGAAAGTACTGAGTATGACTCAGACTTGCATAGTTACATCTTACATGTACAGTCAAATGTTAAGAGTTACTAGTATTTACTTTTAATTATTAGTATTGTAAAATATAGAAATATCGAGGGCCACCTGCAACTGTAGAAGATCTTTTGTACCTAGAAGACAATTTGAACAACTTAACAATGTGGCTAAATCGTTCGAGTCAAGTCAAATCAAGGCAAACCCATTATTGATCTTGCACCAGTTAAAGTTGCGAACGAACCGTGATGCTGCTGATCATCAAGCTTCAGATCAAACTGATCAGTTTGATTACAACTTCCAGGTAATGCCAAAGTCACCATTGTACATCTTAATTTAGAGTTTTAAACTATTTATACGTACGTATTCCTCATGGTTACCAAGTCTTTGTGAGAGCTCCAAAGTGATTAGAGTTTCTAAGTTGCTGTGAAGCCAACGTGACAGTTTTTTGGGATTTTAAATTAACAAAGTGGAGCTTCTTTTAACCATTACCGTAGAAAGCGTGAGAAGGAGCGATCGATTCCCAAAAAATTTTCTTTCAATATTATAATACATACAATGTCTTCTGGCGGTATCGTATTCGAGATTAATTTCCCATATATTCTCACAAAGGAGAGAGACATCTTTCACCTCTGCGCATATTAATCTAACTAATATCGTTTACTTTTTTGCCTTTTTTTTCATAATGATAGATTTGATAAATGTTTAATATATAAACTATTAATTAATTAATTTGGTTGGTTAAACTCAACTCCCTCAGTCGTCTTAATTAAAGCTTCAACTCAACATATGTAAAGGAAATTTTATATTGTAATTTATTGACCCAGTACTATAGATCACAATATATCATGTCTCTTAACTTCTCATGTCATGATGTTCTTTTCTTGCTTAATTTCTTTGTCTGGGAAGCATCATTTTGGATTATATTTTACTCTTCAATCATCTTTGCTTCAGCTTGCAAATGATAATATATATTCAACAACAAACTGTGTAATTAACGTTATGCTGTTAATCTGCATTTTTGGTTAACAAGTTTTAGTATTTCACAATCTCCTGAATGGGTGGTGATCATGATAAGTTTATAGAGTGGAGCCAACCATGCATCGTACTTAATAAAAACAAAGCGAATGAAATCTACGGGGAACTTGCTTGACCATGAATTAGCATGCTGGGTTTGGAAATGTGAAAAGTTCAGAATTTACTGAATATATATATATACATACCGCCAAGTGTTTATCTTCTTCCGCAACTGCAGACAGCGAACAGCAATTGTAAACTCTTTTGATGCAAAAGTCTATCATTATTTGTGGTCCAGCTTCACTGAATGACCACACAAACGCCAACGAAGTAAACTTTTCAAGTAGTCATTCTTTCTGGGTATACATATACATTAACATCTTCTTCAATGAACATATGGGTACTTCTCATGTTACACATATACAGAATATTCATACTCATGATCTCTCTCTGTAAAAATACGTTTACTTAATCAGAAGGAGATCATGTACACATGTACTAGTGGGTGCAAAATCAATCTTGGATATATAGTTACTGTGTTTGCGTGACCTCTGCAAATTTATTGCCAAAACAACCCCACTGCTCTGCCACATATATTCAATACTTGTCTGCGACGAGAAAGAGATGAAGCACGCAAAGGGAGCGTGGCTTCACTCTCTTAATACAGCGCGTGAGAGTGGTTTGTCTTGCAGCGAATCTTTGTTCCTTTATACTTACACGAGTGCGTATGAGTAGTACAGTGTAAGAAAAGATAAAGGTTTTAAAAAATAATTAAAAATGTTAATAAAAAATTAAAATAAAAAAGATTTGTAATTGATATTCTCTGAAACACTTTAGCGGTCGCTAGCGGTCTCAATTCTCATACGTCGCTGTCAGTCATAAATTAAGGGAAAGCTAATAGCTATTTAATCAGAGACATCACTCTCTAGAGCGGGAAAATGAAAATCCCTTCTCTCTCTTCTCTCTCTCCCTCGCGCGCACTCTAATCTCATCTCTTTATGTTGATGTTTTTTACTATTTCTGTTGCTTTCTCTGCGCTTCCTTGATCTCTCTCGTTGTCATCTTCTACTTTACCTGTTGAAATCCTTCCTCTAGTTCGTCTTTCGACAGTTTAATTCTACTTAGAGGCTGTTTGACTACGATCTTTTGTTCGGTTAAGTTTCCGTCTTGATGTAGGTTTTGTTTGTGATACTTTTTGAGATATACTGCTAAAGGTGTTATTACATGCGTTTCTCAGTTAGTCTGTAGGTGGAGGAAGGCTATGGCTGTTGTTTTTGAGGGCTTCTCGATCCGGTAAGTGGAGACTGTTACTGGCGGTTATTTTGTTAGTTTCTTTTGTTGTTTGGCTTCTAAGTGTTGGCAAATTGTTGTCTTTGTTTTGGTCCTTGACGTGTTGCAGTGAATATGCGGTGAAGATGAGGAGCGTTGACGTGGTGAAATGCTGGCCGTTTAGTGGAGACTCAGATGATGAGGTAGTTAGCAAAGAAGATATCGAACCCTTGCTCCCTCCGATCACAGTCACCAAATTCCGCTGGTGGTCCCACGAGCTCGATGTGCTCAGATCAACGCAGAACTCTACTAGTGTTTTGCAGAACGCGTCAACGAGTGGTGAAAGCTCGAGAACTGATGGTGATTCTGCGTCTGAAGCTGAAGCAAAGGAACCGGCCGAGGAGGAGGAGGAGAAACTGGATATGATTTGTCCAGTTTGTCGGGTTTTCACGGCGGCCACAGTGAATGCTGTAAATGCGCATATTGACAGCTGTCTAGCTCAGGCTTCGAGGGAGGAGAGACGGCAAATGAGATTGGCCTCCAAGGGGAAGCCAAGAGCGCCAAAGAAAAGATCCATTGTGGAGATTTTTGCGGTGGCTCGGCAGATCGAGAAGGTTGATGATGTTAATGATGATGATTTAGATGAAGAGGGTGGCCGAGAAGATGAACTAGATTGTAGAAACGCTGAATTAAATTTCAAGATAGAGAAGAAAAAGAAGAAGAAGAAGAAGATGAAAATAGTGAAGAAGTTGATGAAGAAGAGCACGAAGTTGAAGAATAAGAGTCTGAAGAACGCGTTAATTTCCAACAATAAGGTATTTGATTCATGGATTACCATTAAATATTGTTATATGGTTTGGTTTTGTGATTGAATTTGTGCAAGTTTAATTTATGAGTTAGAGCATTTTCATGGAAGAACAATTATATGATTTATTATTTTATGTTGTAGAATGGGTTGGTTCAACACTGTAGGCTTGTGATCTTGAGTTATTTCTTTGATTGAGTTTCATGATTGATTTCTGTATGCAATCTTCATTAAGATTTCTCAATCTTTTCACTTTATGCCTAAATTTACTGCTGGAAAAGCTGGTTAAAGACTGTTTGGAGTTTGAAGACCAAGAGCCAATGCCAGAAAAGGTTAAAAGAAAGAGATGGGGTTTTCATGTTTGGGAAGATTTAAGCAGGTTACGGGGAGGTGGGTATGGTGTGTGCTTCAGCTGTACAGTACGGGTTGGGCAGAGAGGGCTTTTATGGGGTGGAGGTTTTTGTCCTTGGTTGAGCATATGCATCCTAGATTCATGATGCTGTTCCTTGCTACTGTTGCGGACTTGCAATATTATTATGTGGAAGATAATCATTCGGGTCTGAGGATCGGTCAGATTTTGATCAGATGGCTTGTATTGGATAGGATCGATTGGAGGACTGAAACTGTGTTGTTTATGATGTCTAATATAATCTGAATGTGAAAAGTAAGTTTGTATAACGACTGCTTAAATGGTGATGAGACACATACTTGTTTGTGACACCAATGGCTTGTTTTACTGGATTGGGTAGGAGTGGAAAGTACTATCTACGTGGTACAATATTATCAATATTAATAGTGTTTTAGAAATGCATGGGAAGCTGATCCTGGACTACAGTGCCTGAAATGAGAAAGTTATAGAATGTTATTAACTTATTGATTATTTGAATCATAAATTTTGATCAAATAGACGTTATTTCCTGAAGTGGTATATAAATTATTTTGATTGGCTATTTGTTGGAGCGGGAGAAGTATATCACTTTCTCATTCTATGTTAAATCTGAGAGTGGATGGATGATTATTTGGACTTTGAGATTTCTATCATATTGTTATTTGAGTGTGCATCTTATCTGCGCATGGGTCACGCGCGTGGTGCTTAATGATTATATACCCAGTTAGAAGCTAAGACTCCTTGGCTATGCTGATGGTCATTCCGCCAGCGAAATGAATTTTAGGAGGACTAAGTTTAAAGGCAACAATGTCTTTGTTGGTCTTTTGCTTTAGAAATATTGCTCATTGGATCTGCTACTTAGCCCCATAATGAAATCAGAAAATTCAGGTGATCTTCTTTATTATTTTATGGCACTTTTGTCAAAATAGGGATGCATCTTGGTGCTGTTATATGGTCACTATCTTGCTGTTTATGGTACCGTCATATTTCCCTTCAGGGATTTACTCTATGTTTGGTTTAATGGATTAAATATCGAATTGAAAAATCTCTGAAAGTGTCCAAGAAGCTATATCTTGCGGCACCACCCATCTGCAATGCTGGGAAGGATTAGCTGGCAGAATGACAAGTATTTTGAGGTGAAACCTCCGAGGGGACTTAATTTGAGAAGTATTATTACGTTCATGGAAATGAATTTAGGTTCTATATAAATGTCAAGTGGAATTAGCTGATTGAAGTTATCTGATTGCTCTACAAAATAGTAATATTCAGAAGATCATATTGCTGGCCAATTTGTTTACTGATATATTAGAGAGTGGGAGATAAACCCATCATTTTCACCTAGTCTAGGACTGGGTAAATTATACCATGAATTCTCTGTTAGGTCAGCTGTCTGGATAGAAACAGTGAACTGCCACTCTGAATAACTTTAATTAGATGCTGATGAGATCATCCAACAGATTGTGGGTTCATAAGATATTTGTTGAAGGAATTTGTTCTATTTTTCAACTGGAAGAAATTTTTTGTTGAAAGAACTTATGCAGGTCTAGTTAAATATGTGTATATCTAATTTTCCTTGATGAGTATTATCTGAATTTTATAACTTTTTGGTGATAAGATGCCACTAATGCTTATTTATTCTTTTTTCTTTTTGACTTTTCTGGTCAAGATAATGACTCAATTATGAGATTGCATCCCAGATCATTGATGATAATATTTCGGTTAGAGTTTTTGCTGGAAGGTATTAGAACCACTCATTGCTAATATATTTTCCTCTTACATCTGCCTCTAAATCCTTGTGACTGCATGTTTCCATTCTAAAATAGAATTCAATGGAGCATTGACAAGAATGAGAGAAAAAAAGTGTCTAATCAATTACGTAATGCAAGTTCGGTTTTACGTTTTATTCCTTGATTAGTGCCTCGGAAATGTCGGGGTAGGAGAAAAAGGATAAAGTTGAACTTCTAACTGTAATTGAAGGGGCTATGACAACTGGATGGATTTAAAATAGTTAAAATTCTAGTCAAGAAAGTCACTGATCTATTTATGCCATACTTGTCTGCTGACTTGGAATGTTTTATTTCTATTAAACTCCTGTTCTTTTGTTATTGCAATATGAGACCTTTTTGACAACTTACTGAAGGTTTTTCTTCAAAATTAAGGGAGAAAGAGAATGTGAATATCCATTAGGGAGATTAAAATTATGAAGAATTTTTTAGAAAGCTTCTATTATATGTATGATATAGTGAATGTGCCAGGATTACTCTATGTAACATTTATGACAACCAAAAATTTTAAATTAAAGGGATATAGTGAACGTGCCAGGATTACTCTATGTAACATTTATGACAACCAAAAATTTTAAATTAAAGGAAGATGAAGAAGAGAAAGAGTTTGATCCAGAAATTAAGATTAGAGAACAACACTCATACCCACGTTACAAGATTGTGGTTATGAAACATTATGTTCCATTATTCTTTGCCCTTCAACTGCATTATGTTGAACATAAGCAAACCAAAGGAATGATAGATAACAGCCGCTCTTTTCTGTTGGAAAATCTATCTTTTGACAGTGTGCTAAGGAAGTTTTAGACGAGCAACCTACTTCCTGATTTATGCGACCATACTTTCAGTGGCTGCTTTATTGAGGTTTATTTCCATGTAATTTCAGTCATAGAATAGTGTTCATCAACTTTTTCACCCTTGTCATTCTGTAGTGATCCCTAAAATCATGGTGGTATAGTCTACTTTCTATGTAAGTTCATGCTTAGCCAACTATCCGTTATTTTCTCTTCATTTGTTTTTGATCTTATGTCTTTGTTCGTAATGTAGTGCATAAAACGCATAATGAATATATTGAATATTAAATCCAATTGTTCAAAAATTCGTGGACTATCTTGTGCATTTATCATGGGACTTGAATTTCCTTATTGATTATCTGCCAAACCAAGTTAATTTCTTGAATGTTGGTATTAATTTATGACTCGCAGATAATCTAATGATCTTATTTAAGGTTGAGAACAAATAGAAGAAAGGAACAGAGAGCTAAATGTAATACGGTGTTAAAGATATGTATGTTGTTCAACAATAAGTATATGTTCATAGTGGAAAACTTGGAATTCAAATCTCCGAATCTAAATCCCATTTTTACATAAAATCTTTTTGCTTTGTTTGACATTTTTCTTTCTGAGGTTACAACTAATGGAACACATCAAATCACCAATTTTAACCTGTAACAGTAATTGACCACCATCTTTTTGAAGCCATCACTCTCAGAAAACTTTACGTAAAGAGTTTTTTTTTTTTTTTTTCTTTCTTCTGTGACGTGTATGTTTTCTTCTTGTGTCAATTCTTGGACTGTTGCTAATTGTCATGAATACATAAATGAAACAGCCATTGGGTATTGATTCAACATATTATTATTAAATCAAGGTAACTTGTGATAAATCAATGGGTTTGATTTATAGTAATTGAGGGAATGTTGTGACATTTACTGAGCGACCAGAAAGGTCATTATCCTGTACATGTTCTTTCTTACTGAATAGGAGATCTTTCATGCTGGATTGCGCAAGGATGTTGGCCAAGTTCTAAGTCATGTCATTCCTGTCTTACAGTTTGAAATTTGTTTTACCTAATGGTCTTCCTTGTCACCAACAATGGTAACTTGAGGGCCAAAACTTATTTTAGAGCTTCATAGCTGTTTACTTACTCGAGCCATAGAACAATTGCACAACCTAGTGTTTTGCTTCATGTTTATTGATTGTGCTGAGGGCTGTGAAAGACATAGTATACAGCTGTCGCATTTTTTACTGAAAATTAGGTTACTGCTGTTAAATAGCCTGACTTGATCAGTCGAACGCTTGATTGAATGTTCTTGAAAACTCAAAATTTCACATGCTTCCATTTAAGCAAATAAAAAAGGATCAATTTTTTTTAACTTTCTGTTACTTTCTAGTTATCTTTTGTTCTTCTTGTGCTTAAGATGTATCTGTGTTTCTCTCTGTAAGTGCATAGAATATATGTGCAGTTCTATAACTTACCAGTTCAGTGTAAAATATAAAGTTACTTTGCATATACCTAGCCATCATGCTCTGTTGAACTGAGCATTTTTGTATTTTTGACAGTTGAAATTTTCATCACTTAATGTGTCTGTTTTTATGCAGCCTTTTTTGATATGACGTTACAGCTCTATTGTCTGTTGCAGGAGAATACTAGTAAGCTCAAACTTCGAACTCCCATCAAATATGCCAGAAAATTGAATGATTCAGCATGTAACAAGGGACATGCAAAGAACATCTTCGATTCTGTTAGTATCCACAGAAGGAGAGATCTGAAATTTTTATCTTCCAAAAAGAAGCACAAAATTGTTCAAGCATCCAAATTGATTACAAAGCATCAAGAACCAGTGATGTCTGTTCGTGGCATTCTGAAGAATCATAAAAATGACATTCCTGGACAGAATGCTGCAGTTGGCAGCCTGCAGGGTGGTAGTCATGTGAATCCATGTGGCATTCAACATTCAGACAAGCATGTTAGATTCTCAGGTAAGGATGACATACTTGGTCCACGCAAGGGAAGTGTCTTTTCTTATGAGAAAAATAATTGCAATTTATATTCAGATATCACTGGTTCGTCAGGAAAGGACCAATCAACTGGAAGCGAGAAAGAATTAGCCACCGCGAATGGTCTAGATGGTGATGTCACATCAATTAACATAGAAAAAGAAACTGATGTGCAACCCGTGATTGAAAAGGACTTCTTCCATGATTGTCATGATTGTGGTGGTACACGAAATCTTCTGAGGCCATGCTTTACTTCTCTAGAAAAATTGAAGCATGTACCAGAGAAATCTGTATCCTTATCTCAAGATCTGTTACGTGCTGATAATCTTCACAGTTTTGATCAAGCCAACCAAATAACTTCTTGTAGACCCCCATATGCTAGTATTCCTAAACTTCTTTCTGCACTAAATGATGTACGTGATCCCTGTGCTAATTCTCAATTTCATCGTAGTATCCCGAGAGCTTCTACTTCCAGCACAATGTTCATTGATTATTTTGAAGACCATTCCCATGGAGTTACTGAAATGAGTTCAGTGGCAAACATGAGGCAATTTTTTCAACCTTCATCTTCTGGTTTTGCTTTAAATGAAAGTGCTTATGTGAGGTTGCCATCTGCTACAGAAAATATGTCTGGTCATGCACAGTATCAACCATCTCCTCTTCTGTCTACAATGGAACCTAAAAGTAGTTTATGTCCCTTAGAGTGGAAGCAAAGAGAAGTTTCCTTCAGAAGCAACTGCATGAATGAGGAATTTTTTGGTTTGCCTCTAAATTCTCAAGGTGAACTTATCCCAGCTAGTTCAAATGGTAAAGGAGGTCTCAACCAGCTAAAGAAATCAAGTTTGGTAACCGGTTCTTCCAGTGGCTTACATGTGCACAACTTTGACCTTCAAAGTAGTATGGGGGATTGCTCCAGCAAAAAAGAGAGACATTTTCTCAAAAGATTACTTCCAAAAGATCAGTTAAATTTGTTTCCTGGGGAGAATCATGTGAAAGAGAAACCTAACTTGCATTTACCAGCTAGATTAGGTGTTGCTGAACCACCAGTCACTGCAGAAGAAGGTGTCCACTGGCTAAATTCCAGGGGTGGAAGCAACCACTCTATCTGCTTGTCGGATTCTGGCCAAAACCTGATGAACATTTTTCCTGATGGAATCAGGAAATGCAGCCAGGTTCAGAATCAAAGGGGGAATGAGGTTGTTCATCCAAAGGAAAATTCAGATCACATGTTGCTAAACACTACCCAGATGACGATGCGGTTAATGGGTAAAGATGTTGCTATTGTTAGGAGCAAAGAGATGCAAGGATTTCCTGATGGAAAGGTATGGACTGATAAGGAAATCATATCAGAGCACCATTCTGCAAATTCTGTCCCAGAAAATTTGTCAGCTAAGAGCCATCTTAAGGACTGGCTTTTAGATCCAGCATCAGGAAAACCAAATCAGCCCTTGGAAATTCAAAGCAGTCAGCCTGCAGAAAGCAATGGGCTGATGAAGGCTACAGATCCTACATTTTGCCACCAATTTATCAACTGGAAAGATAATCCAGTGTATGAAAATGGCTCCGTCAAAAGAAATCATAGTAGTAAATTGCACCATTTTTCTTATCCACCCACTTTCCCTGCGATGTTTGACCAGGCAACTGACTTCCAGGAGCCCTTTATACCTGGACCTGAAATTTTAAGAGTTAACTCTCAACTACCTACTAGATCTAATCTCCATGTTAACCATGAGCTTATGGATTGGTGTCCCACTGAACTCAAACACAAGCAGAACCTACCTCAAGCTACAAAATCGGTAATCAACTTTCCTTTCTTGCATCCAGATTGTGGTGAACCTGTCCAACGGTCTTGGTTTCAAAACTCCTCGAAAAGCCTGGTTCCATGGTTGTTACATGCAACACAAGTGAAGACACATATGTCCCCTAGTCAGCCTTTTTCAGATGTGGATGGAAAATATCATCCCCATACAACTGAATCTACTCTTGCTAGCCCTTTAGTGCAGCATCCACCTGTAGCTTATCATTACAATCCCATGACTTCTCATATGCATATCCAGAGTTCAGTTGCTCCAGCACCTGTAGTCCACCCTTCATTTGTGTCAGCCCTTTCAGGTATTAAACCAATCTCTTCCATGAACATGGACTACAGAAACTTAAACAAGGTCAAAGACAGAACACAAAAACCTTTTGGCATTAATGGCATCGATCATTGCCGGAAAACAAAGAAGAGGCCTGCTTCTAAAGAAGGCTATTCAACGAAGGCTACTAAGATGCCTAATTTGGGAATTCAAGAAGATATAAGTGCTATCACGGAGTTGACAAGAGAAGATTATAGTAGGAATATCCAATCTAATGCAGGAGCATCTGAACTCAATTCTAACAAGGATCGAGCTGGCGGTTCAGAACGTGGCCCCTTAGAAATAAAAGAAAATTTAAGTGCTATGATGGGGTTGGCAAGAGAAAAGTTTATCCAGGATATGCAATATAACGATAGACCACTTGCACTCAATTCAACCAGTGGTGAAGCAAGCTATGTGGGATTTGGTCGAAATGACAGTCTGAGCACTGGAGTTAGAAATTCACCTGGCATTGATTTTTCTAAAGTGGACGGATTGGCAAGATCAGGTCCTATTAAACTAAGTGCAGGGGCAAAGCACATCCTGAAACCTTGTCAATATTTGGACCAGGATAACTCCAGGCTGGTCCATTCAACCATCCCATTTGCTACAGTGCCTGATACTAATAGCCTCATAGAGTCTCAGAAGAAATCAACAAAGGTTTACAGGTTTTAGGAGTAAGTGTCTATCATCCTGTAAATTAGTTGTCTTTTATTTTTATCACCTCATGTTTCATAATGTCACATTAATGAAACAGGATTGCGCTTCCTACTCAAACAAAAGACTCGTCATAATTGACTGCTGTTGGGTGGCTGAGTTCGAAGGAAATATGATAATATTTACTGCTGTCTTTAAGCTTTTGCTGCCAGCTTCAACATGTGGATTTTTGCGACAATGGTATACACTTTCCTAGCGTAAGAGATCTGTCACTAGGTTTTGTTCTTAATCAGTTTCTCCACATGCGGGTATCTGGACTATCACAAGGCGTGGTTTTTATGCTTGCCAAACAACTTACAGCTCTTAAATTTTAGCCGTGCGATACTTCACCTTCCTAAGCATGAACTATTGGTGAGATGATTATTCTGCTAATTGTGTGAAATCATGGAACTTATTATCTATTTGCTTATGTAAGGCTTATTATGTGAAATTTATACTGTTTTAGCTGGTAATACAGTTATCCCTTCTTTAAGTTGAAAGACAAGGAAGATGGTTTTGCCAACTTTTCTCTGACCTGGCATTAATTTGGAGCTCTCTCTCTATTCAGAAAATATGTATTAATTGACCTGTAGAAAACTGTCAACTTAAAATTTAGAAACAGTGATACATAATATGAACACATGTAGTCCTGTACTAAAACAAAGAAAAAGAGATATTCTGATGCAGTCCAAATTCACATGCGCAGAAGACTTTAATTTTTTGTTACATGTCTAGGATAGAAACCGATTGAGGGTACTAGCTAGCAGCATGGCATTTCTAGAGCCTAACGGAAAGCAATTGGATATGATGCCTTCTAGTAGTGCTGCCATGGGTTCATTAACCCAATTCAAACTTTCATTGGCAGACACTCTTTTGCTTTTGGCTTAATTTCAAGATCTCCTAAGTTCTGTGTCTGTCTTTTACTATATTGACATATATCACATTGCAAAGAAATGAGATGTGAGATTGGTCTATAAGTTTTTGGTTTCTCAATTAAGTATATCCATCTAGGTGAAAAATAAATTTGTGAAGAGTTAAAAATTAGTATATGCAGTTTGAAGCTATGAAATGACAAACTTGTACGAGGATGTAAGAGCCGAAAAGAAGGGACTTTACACATCTTACATTACTACCCAAATAGAAAAAAAATGTTTACTTTGATTAGGAATAGAAGAAATAACTAAAAAAAGGAAATTATTTTGATATTTAGAAGGTTTAATTATTTTTAATTGCCTAGTTTAAATTGGATGAAAATGCATACAGAATTGCTTTTGATTAGTTAGCCCATAAAGGCCGATGGGTGTGCATCCCTCAACTTTCGTTTCATTGTTATATCGGTTGCTTAAAAAATAAAAGAAATTTCGGATTTAATTATTTTTGTACTTTTTAGAAGATTAAATACTTGTGTTGGGAGAAATGTAGTTTAGAGTTGAGTGTAAGACCTTTTAAGGACAGAAGACGTCTAAAAGACTCGAGTAAATGAGAAAAGCCAACAACATGTTTAGTAAACGAGATGGTTAATTATACAAGCATCAAACCAAACAAAAATAAACTAATATTTGAAATAATTATTTTGAAAAATCAAAATCACAAGTATATATAGTGAATTATAAGTTTCATTATATAAATAATAAGATTAACTCTTCCGATTTGTTAACTTTTTTCATATATATTTCCGTATAATTGCAGGATATTGACTTATGGCACTTCTAGCACATATTGCCCTCGTACCCGCTCATACTTCAATATTTACCGTAAAGCTGTGCAAAAAGGATCTATTATCATAATCATAAAGGAATCCTAGCTAGAGATTCAATTCATATAAGCCAAAGCAGCTGAGATAGAGCAATATCATATTATAAATCAAGTTTCTGAGATCGATACAGCTGACACTAGCTAGCACTCTGACAAAACCATTCTTTAATTTCTGGGTGCCAATCAGTTTCTGCATAAAAATGGACGTATTTCAACTTCTTTCTTTCTTTTTTTTGTCTAAGCTGCATACGTAGACCACTCGTGTTCAACAATAGTGTCACACTTTAATCATAGATATAGTTGAAGATCATGATCATGACTTTGCAGGGAACGGATTTGAAAACTGCTGCCAGCTCCCACCATGATTAAGGCCCTAGCCATATTTTATTTGTTGTGCTTTTCACAGTATATATATAGCATTAGCACGGTCCTCAAAGGGTCTTTTTATAGCATATATTTTATCACTGCAATGCAGTTGATCTTTCCATTCTAGTGATCCTGTCTTTTAACTGGTATGCAAAAAGAAGAAAAATCAATTTTGTTCAAATTTCAAATTGGGTGGATTTCACTTAGCTGATTTTTATGTGAAAATGACCCGTAGCTATGGAAGGTGATCGTAAATTAGCATTAGCAGCTGCGGCAGGACTCTCCATGTTTAGGTTAATATCTATATATATCTTTTCTGCAGAATAATTAAGATAGTACAGCAGAGGCTACACAAGGAGCTCAGCAAGCGTACCAACAGCCTGGAGCTGTACTGCATTGACCTGAACATGTACATGGGAATGGTAACTAGTAACTACTCCTCTCCCTCCAATTTAATCTGGCTAGAGGGCACTAGATTTCAACCAAAATCATCTTAGTTCTAATGCTTAATTAATTTCAAGTAACTATTGTAGCTAAAAACATTGAACAAGAATACGTACAATTAACTAAATTTAATTTTGAATACTATTTATGGGAGTTCGTGTCCCTTAGACAAACATTCTGTACAAAAGAGATTACGAATATGTAAGGGAAAGCAGCAAACTTCAGAGATGAGGAAACAAGAAACTTTATGAGATTCTCAAAGAGATTACATGCATGGTAATGAGTAGAAGCAAGGGTGAGTGAGGTCCAAGGCTAGGATATTACAATTTAAAACTATAACTTGAATGGTTTTTCTGGAATCATCAACCTTCCAGAAGATCTCTCTCTCTCTCTCTCGCGCTCTCTCTCTCTCTCTCTAGAATATATTTCCACTTCCAGAAACTGGTTATTCGCACGCATACCCATTAGATAAAATTTATCCATGTTTTAAAGCTTCCAATTGCGTACAACAAGTGCTTATTTGATAGATAATAAATACATATATATTTGTTAGAAGATCATCCCAAGATGAAAAGTACTACACAGATCAAAGAGTTTCATATAGTTAACATAAATGGAGAGTTTAAATTAACAATGAAATAGATATTTTATTGATCAAGAATCATTCTAACAAATTGGGATACCATCAGCATATATAGAGATTATATTGTTACAAACAATAATATATATTCTAAATTCTAGTTTCGGTTATCTTCCTCACAAGCACAGTTTTATTTTGTACTTTTTGTTCTCCACACAACACTAACTATATATGCACAAGTTGCCCAAATATATTTCCTAATTAGCGGCATCGATCCCTCCGTTTCTTACACCTGATGATGCTAAGGATGATCAATAGTAATGTAGAAAGAGAAATGAGAACAGGGTATTTTCTCAATGCCTCTTTACTTCCTTTTCAGCCTGCAAAATCGATTCAAAGAATATTATGAAATATATATATATATATATATATCATCAGGAGCAGAAGAGACTAGCAAGAGAGATTGAGAACTATATAAGTGCTTACCGCTTTGATTGCCCGTTCAAAAGCATCCCATCCATTCTTATCAACAAATTGAGATACTGCTCTCCTTGCGTCAAGACTCATCATCTGAAGGACCTTCTTCTGATCCTCCGTGTAATGTGGGCTTATATACCCACCAATCTTCACATATTTCCGGATGTATTTTTCATAGATATAAGCTGCCCCATGGAACATTGGTAGCACCAACCACATGCAAAATAGAAGCTTTATGTATGGCCAAAATGGAAGCCTGCAGCACTCTCATTGTTAATGAACAAAAAATCAGCGAGAGAAACCAGTGACTATATTTTAATCAAGTAGATTGATTATTTGAATTTGATCTCGGAAACCATACCAAGCCAGGACTTTATAGCACGATAGCTCAAATAGAGTTACAAATGAGTATATAATCCAGTACGTTAGCCACTGCTGGTCATCCAATGTTGAAGGACTCTCGATTGCCCTCAGTGATGCATAACTATACATTCAAATAAATCAAACTCATGTTAGTCATCGTGCTCATATCATATCTATATTTTTTCTTTCTAATTTTTACTTACAGCGGGTAAAGAAGCATCACTCCGGGCCTGTAACAACCAAAAAATAATGTACTTTAGCTAAGCTTAGACTTAACATTAAATCGACAAATTAATGCATATTCACGGAAACATACATGCATATATATATTGATCTTGTCAAACATTGACCAATTAACATACATCTATGTACATCAAAATTATGTAGACATCTTACAAATGAAAATGATTTATAACTGTATATATACATCTCCAATCAAAATAATAATTTACCCGACTAGAGCATCCAAACGTTTAGCCATTAGAGCAAGAACTCCCATATCTTTTGTGTATTGCTATATCTTAATTTCTACTTGTTGATCAATATTGTAGGACAAAAGTAAGTGTAATTTAAGCTTATAGTTTACAATCATGAGAAGATATATCCAGGTATTTAAAGGGTGCGCACAATATAGGTGCAGGAGGAGGGTTGATGAAACCAAGTAAAGACTTTGCAAATGCAATTCTCTTCTTTCCTTTGACAACAAGAAAAGTAATGAATAAGCTGCAGGGAAGAATCAAAAAGAAAGAGATGAAGTCATATATTATGCCTTACCAAAGGCCTAAGTTATACCTAGCAACTATACATATACTTCCTCCTCTTCAATTTTGTTGGATTTTATGATACAAAAAGGTTAACTTTTGTGAATAAGGTATCTAATTGTATAAATGTTAATATTCAGCTCTACTTGAACAGATTCTTGGAATCTAATAATTTCTAGTTTCTGCTCACCAACTTAAACTGAGAACATTGCTATATGTATTTAATGAAAATAAGGCCCTGCTGCTCCACAAGAATATTTATTTTTTACTTAAAAAAAAACTATAAATTTATGGTAATAAAACTTGAATCATTTAAAAGTTCTATGATCTCTTCGTCTTGTTCTTATCACTTTTATACACAAATAATCACAGAATCTTATTACAAGCTATCCCTGCAATACTATTGATATGTTAAAATTAATATTAGAATAGTTGAAACTTGTCTCTTCATTAACTTTAACGATAGCCCAAGTGATCATAAAGAACTTTTAAAATAGAGAGGAGTGAAATCTAAAGTAAAAGAGAGAAGCTTTTGAAAGAATTATTTAATGTAGGAGAAAATTTGTATTTATTTAATAATCACAATTAATAAAAAAAATATTGAAAAGACTCTAAAGAAAAAAGAAAAAAAGTAGAATAAGAAGACAATACTATTTTCAATTAAGAAGTCAAAATCTCTAAAAATTTTAGAATATCGTAATGTGTTATATATCGTAAAACTAAAAGAAATGTGAAAAGTATATAGCTAGTGATGAAGACGAAGATGAAGAAGAAGATGGTGATGGCGATGGTGATGGAGAGAAGAGGAAGGAGCCTACACAGTTGGGTGAAAAGGACCATACAATAATATATAAACATAATAAGCTTAACTGAGAATGACCTCACTATATAAACATAATAAGCTGAGCTGAAAAAGACTTTGCAAAAATAATTAACAAAAAAAAAAAAAAGAAAGGAGGTGGCCCGGGTGGGTGAAGAATGAAGATGGAACTTGCAGAGGGGGCAGTAAGGGTCAGCAACTTTACTCCGTGGTCCAAAGCCCAACAGTGTCCTTTTCCTTAATTACTCCAAAACCCCTTTTTAATTACTCTCTCTCTCTCTCTCTCTCTCTCTGTACTTCTCTTCCCTATCATTCCAATCACATTAATTACTTCATTTCAAAACCCCACAACCCTCAACTACATGCGTGAGATACACGCTTTTCTTTGAAGGATGAAAGGTGCTCACCGTCAGCGTAACTTAATTGGGCCCCGCCTCCATGACTTTTTTTCACTCTTGACCATCTTTTTTTGAGTTGAATCTTTGGTGGCTTTTATAATTTCTTTATTTTTATACTTTTTTCAGACAAAGATATTGATCTAATGGGTGAAAGTGCATCTGAACGCTTCTCCTCCATCCCTTCCTGATCTTGCAGAGCCGATCAAATGGATAATTTTTAATTTAATCTTTGAAAAAATGCCTAAAAACAATTTTGTTAAATATGGACTTCTTGTATCACATTTATAAGTCTTTGGGCTCTCCCACTTTAATAGCCAACTTTTAGGATGTGATTGTCTCAAGATTCTGATCAATTGGTATACTTCTGAAAATGATTTTCTTTATAAATTGTGCTCTACATCATGTTTTCCGGTTGTAATTGTACTACGCAGGTGATGACGTCGGTATTACAGTATTTACCTAGGACTAAGCTCCATTAAACTTGAATGTATTGCGTCATATGAATAACGAGATAAAACAATTCCTCATTACTTCATTGTTGTCATGACGGCAAGATAATACTTCTGAAAATGACTTTCTTTATAAATTTTATTTTTCTCAACTAGAAAATATGATTTAATGACAATTGATATTTGAATTACTTAGTAACTGAATTAGTTAAGAATAGTGGGGGAGTTAGATTATATATGTATTAATAATAATACAACAGTTTAGTGATT
>JANKKB010013723.1:18672-29064 GCA_026225775.1 Bursera palmeri
AGTGATTAATTAGCTAGTTTTTTGAGTTCAAAAATTTCATTAATTTAGTCATCTTCAACACTAAGAAATATTATCTACATATTATTGTTACGGTATTATACTAACATGTTATCTACAAACCCCAACAATATACTTTAATGATGAAGGCTTTGATAAATTTAGGTCACAATATTTTATTTTAGGCATGTGATATGATTAATTCCTAATATTCTTGGCATGTCTACGTCGGGGACTAAATGAAACCAAAACTTACTTCAATTAAGGCATTTTATTATACAAATATATTTAAATCAATGAATGAGCTATACTAAACTCTAATGGAAGTGGTGGATTAAAAAGCAAAAAGAGTAATACTATACATACAAAATCAAAATATTAACTGTACTATAGCATCATATGAGTGGTTAAATAAATTTATCAGTATTTATTATTTTGATTTTTATATATTTATCTTATCACTCGCTTGATGTCCATTAGTAAGAATACAAACTTGGTACATATAGTATTACTCAAATAAAAAATAGACATGTGTGATGGGTCTAGGATATTCTAAATGTAAATATTCTGTGTTTAGAATTAGGCGGACCAATATCAATTTGACCTATTGTTATCTCCACGTTAATTCTATATAGAACAAACTACCGTTTTAAGTTATTTAATTGTCGCTTTATTAGATGTAAGAATCTAAATAATACTACATTGTTTCATTAAATTGCTCTCAGAAAGTAACCAAGGTCTCTGATATAACTGTTGATGCACAAGAACAATCAATAATAGAAAGCCTCAGGAGCTGATTGTATTAAGTTTCCCCAGGTCAATGTTTCAACAAAAGATTCCAGAATGAAACTGAAAACTGATATTTTAGAAGCTCACTTTTGGAGGTAAACGGTGTAGATTGTTTAGACTCTTATATTTAATAAAACGAAAACTAAAATAACATAAAACGGTAACAAAGTTAACAAACACGTAAAAAGACTTTTTTAACTCCTGCTTAAAACCGTCAAACAATATTAATACAAAATATCAACTTTTTACGACTCAAAGATAAAAAGATATATTAGTTATTTATTTTAAAATAATAAAAATCTCATTTTTTATTTTTATTTCTTAGTGATGATAATTCTGCGGGCAACTCGCTCGAATAATCACTAATCAAGTGGGTAAATTAGTAAACTGACGGCACCAGTGGTACGCTACCCCGAAATGTTAACGTACTCTCTATCCACATCGGCACAAATTTCCATATTTACCCCTGTATCGAATGCTCATTCTCTCTCCTACTAGCAAAAACCACAACGAAACCCTAAACGAACCAAAGTCGGGTCTCTGCAACTCCGCTTTGGTTAATCACTGTACGCTCTTAAACCTTATTCATCTTCTTTACTTTACTGCTCTGTTTAATTTTCTAATTTTTTTTAATTTCATTTTTTCTGCTTATATTTCCAAAACCCCAATTTTTCTGACTCCAATTTCTCTTTGCCTAGACTCGTACACCTCCTTTTTTAAAATTTCCGATCCGAGACCCGCCGGGTCTTGAATCGGTCTCTTGACCCGGTCGATTATGACCCGTTTCACCACGTCTGGTCTATCGGGTCATGTTAGTAGCCGACCATGTTCGGTATCGGACACAACACCCTTCTATTACCTGACTTGTTCTTCTTCCGATTGCCCTCACTTTTCCGGGTCGACCCGTATCCGATCTGCTTTCATAAAGCTCTTGTCTTGGTAAAGTCTAGCACGGTTGTGGGTCGGAACTTGCCTGTTTCCGGGGCCTCGTTCATTAAACGAATTTTTTTTTTTAATTTTAAATTTCACATTTAATTTGATGTCTCTGTATAGTGCAGTGTAGCCTAAATTTTGGTTAAATTTTGTTATCAAATGAGTTGTTATGACAATGTGATGATGCAATTTTATAAATTTGCTTCCTTTATGAAGAATTATTGTGCGGGTATGTTGTGTTGAAGAAACTGGCATTACTGATGTTTGCTTTTAGATGTTTCGAGCTTAATTTTGAATTTGCTTCTTAGTTTTGTTAGTATAAGGAATTTGTTTCAGGCAGGCCTTAGTGATGAACTCAGTGGCTCTATATGTTGCAATTCTTTCTTATAGAAAGAAATATATGTTGCAAATGAACCAAAAAATGGTTTTTATTTTATTTTTAGTTTTTTTACCCACAGCATAAAGATATGGGGCCACCTGGCTAATAGTTTCCAATGAATGTATCGAGTGCAGCACTGAACCCTTGAAGCCTATTGATACTGGTGTCCGGTTGTTTGTAGTTAATAGATTCGTTGTACACTTTATGCATGAAGGAACTTTGATGCACCCATCTGGGAACGTTAACTTAGTAGCTTTTTCTCAGATGTTTGAGACCTGCAGTTTTCTTGTTATGGTTTTCAAGCTAACTTGAGTTAATTTTGAATTGAAAAAAGTTTCTGAATCTTTTTTGCTTATAAAAATGTCTTGGAAGCAAAAAAAGGTATCATGAGCAAAAAAGGTGGGCATTCCGCGTGATGGAAGAATATTTAACAAATATAAAAATTGTTACCTTCCTTTTTCTAATTTGAATCTAAATGAAAGAGTATTTTTATAATTTTTTGTTGTAGCAAGTATTTAATTGTTGCTTTAAGTGGTTTTGATTTAGAGGTATTCTTGAAACTTTTCTAGACTTAGCAAGGGTTTATGTTTATCTTATATGCTCATAAACTCACTTAATTTTCGGCATATTGTTTGGGCGCTTCTGAAACATAGGCCTTTTGTATGTTGTAAATCTCCTTTGTCTCACTTTTTGCTATGAAAATGATATAGATAAATATAATCTAAGATTTATATGTTCCAAAGAGTAAATATTATAGCAGAGTGTAAGTGTAAAAACCACATATTGATACCAAATTGATTACAAGCATCAACTGTTGTGAAAAAGGTCCCCTGTAAGCTATTTTTGACAGTGGCCTTTTGCTGTGTAACTGTCAAGCATGTTTGCTCTTTCATATGTGGAACTTTATATCTAACAGAGCATTTCTGAAAATATCAGAGACTTTAGTTGAATGGCAAATAGTGATTAGTTATGGATTTTTCATAATAGAATGTTTTATTTTTCTCAGTGCAAAGTTTTCATACTATCTGCATGGGCTTTTGAATAATCCAGAACTGATATATTGTTATTTAACTGTTGAGTGAGCTTGTATTGTTAGATCTAGTGGCATATCGCGAGTGAAACCCTGAACCATATACTCAATTGGCTTTGCACAGGATTTGATAGAATCAGATCATGGCTTTTGGCATGTATATTTCCTTGAAAATCATGTAAATAACTTGGATAATTTCTCAGACTCTGTTTTATCCATGGTTGATAGCTATCAAAACTCTATGGATGCTCTTTGTGGATAACTTTTGGTTGCTTTTTTATGACTCTCTTGGAGAATTTTCAGAAAGTGGTTGGAAAAAGTTTCTTGAAACTCATAGAAATCATGTTAATCATCTCTCACTCTCTCTCCCAACGCGCGGGGGNACGCCCCCTCCCCCCCCCAAAAAAAAAAGGCTCTATTCTTGTAGTGAGTTGTAAATATCTTTATATTTTTCTATGTACCTTAAAGTATACGTTGCATTCAGATTCTAATATTTTTCTTGTTATATAGTTATTTTTCATTGTGGCTGTTTTTGACATCCTATAAATCTCACTGCTTTGTTGACTCTTAACAAATATTGTTGAATTAATCTGTTTTTGATCGACATATTGTTTAATATCAGGTGATGCAATGGATATGTCAGATGCAGTCATCGTCAATTCCAGCAGATTGAAATCTGTCGTATGGAATGACTTTGATCGGGTGAAAAAGGGTGACACATGTGTAGCTGTTTGTAGGCATTGTAAAAAGAAACTTAGTGGATCTAGTACTAGTGGAACGTCACATCTGAGGAACCATTTAATTAGGTGTCAGAGAAGATCTAATCATGGCATAGGTCAATATTTTTCAGGAAGGGGAAAGAAAAAGGAAGGGACCCTTGCCCTTGTGAATATTGATCAGGAACAGAAAAAAGAAGAAGGTCTTAACCTTGTGAATGTTAAATATGAGCAAGAGCAGATGAAAGAAGACATTGTTAACATTGGGAATAATAACTTGGATCAGAGGCGAAGTCGGTATGATCTTGCCCGCATGATCATTTTACATGGCTATCCATTGGCTATGGTTGAGCATGTTGGATTCAGAGTATTTGTTAAGAATCTGCAGCCACTGTTTGAACTTGTGACATCTAACAGAGTTGAGGCTGACTGTATGGAAATTTTTATGAAAGAGAAACAGAAGGTATACGAAGTTTTGGATAAATTACCTGGCAAAATCAGCCTAAGTGCTGATATATGGGCTACTTCAGGTGATTCTGAGTACTTGTGTTTGACTGCGCACTTCATTGATGAAGATTGGCAACTTAAAAAGAAGATTTTGAATTTCATTATTGTTGATCCTTCTCATACGGAAGATTTGCACTCAGAAGTTATCATGACATGTCTGATGGATTGGGATATAGATCGTAAGTTGTTTGCCATGACATTTGACAGTGGGGCTACCAGTGACAACATTGTCTGTAGAATTAAAGACAGGCTATCTCAGAACAGATTCCTCTATTTAAATGGCCAATTATTTGATGTACGCTGTGCGACAAATGTTGTCAACCTGATGGTTGAAGATGCTCTGGAAGCACTCAGCGAGGTAACTTATAAGATTAGGGAAAGCATTCGGTATATCAAGAGTTCACAATCAACGCTAGCAAAATTTCATGAAGTGGCTCTAGAAGTTGGACTTGAGAGTCAAAAGTTATTATGTATTGATAATCCATCAAAATGGAACTCAACGTATTCCATGCTTAAAGATGCATTAGACTGCAGGGAGGTGTTTTCTCGTTTGCAAGAATATGAACAGGACTACAGAATGTGCCCATCTGATCTAGAGTGGGAGCGAGCAAGTGTCATTATTGGCTGCTTGAAGCTCTTTGCAGAAGTTACTAAAGTTTTCACAAATAACAAGTATTTGACTGCAAATATATATTTTCCTGAGATTTGTGATGTACATCTACAGTTGATAGAATGGTGCAAGAATCCAGATGAGTTTCTTAGTTCTTTGGCTCTGAGAATGAGAAGCAAATTTGATGAGTACTGGGATAAATGCAACTTGGGTTTAGCAGTTGCAGCCATGTTAGATCCTCGATTCAAGATGAGGTTGATGGAATATTACTATCCCATGTTATATGGTAGTAGTGCTTCGGAACTGGTTGATGACGTTTTCGAGTGTATTAAGACACTGTACAATGAACATTCTATTGGGTCCCCACTAGCTGCTTCACTCGACCAAGGCCTGGCTTGGCAAGTGAGTGGTAGTTCTGGCTCTTTGGTGACTTCTGGAAAGGATTCAAGGGATAAACTAATGGGGTTTGACAAATACCTAACTGAAACTTCTCAGTCTCAGGGCTCCAAGTCAGATTTGGACAAGTACTTGGAAGAACCTCTCTTTCCTCGTAATGCCGATTTCAATGTATTAAATTGGTGGAAAGTTCACACACCAAGGTATCCTATCTTATCCATGATGGCACGCAATATCTTGGGAATTCCCATGTCAAAAGTTGACTCTGACTCAGCTTTCAACACTGGAAGGAGAGTGCTGGACCATGATCGGAGTTCATTACGTCCACCTCTTGTCCAAGCTTTGATGTGTTCACAGGATTGGATGCAGGAGTGAAGTACAAAGTCATATCTTTTTCCATTAATTTCTCTTTATTTTTTGGTTTAGTGTTAGGTCGTCTTTGTTAATATGACTCTCTGTGTTGTATCTTTTTGCAAATCATCTATCAGACACTTCAGCTTTGTTAGTTTCTGAACCAACACTTACAATTGTTTACCCAATCTGCAACTCCACCCCGGCTACAATCATTAACAATGAGGCCTGATATTCAATGTTGGTGAAATGATGCTTGCCAGTACAATACGGACCAGCCATAGCATTCTTACCCAATATTATAAATGTAGATAATGAGTGATTTATATCAGACCTTGTTAGACAAAGAAGTTAAAGGTCAGATTGGGTTTAGTGGGACAATTTCTTTCACATAGTCCAACTTTTGTGCATCCCAGATGACATAATTTTAAATATTCTTTGTATGTGACACCCATCATATTACATAATTTTTAAGAAGAAAATGGGTATAGTAGTGGTTTAATGAACACTGGATGGACATTGTAACTCAATAAAGATAAGCAATAAGTCGGCTCACCTATTTTCTGAGTTACCTCTCCTGAGCCCTGACCTTGGTTATGGTCTTGGTAAATAGTTACCTCTCCTGAGCCCTGACCTTGGTTATGGTCTTGGTAAATAATTAATTATGTTACTTTAGGATCTTAGAAAGATCCCACCAATATAACCTGAAAAACAATAAAGAAGAGCCGGGGAAAAAAAAAATACTAGATTAGAAGAATAGAGGGTTGAACAGGAAGGTTAGAAAAACGAAATTCATACATATGTAAGCATTGAGTGGTACTCACAGAAACGAATTGTTTCAATAAAGACATCTTGGTAATAATAACAATGGAAGAAACAAACAGAAAAGGGAATGATTGAAATGGTACATATATAATACAAAGACGTATAATTACCATACCATATTGCCCGTGTCCTTTCACCTCAATCTGTTGGCATATAAATTTAACACTAAGCAATGAAAATGTTCATATGTGACAGGATGGTGACACGTTATGTGGCATTTATGGTATTAGGTAATGCATTAAATATCGGGCATCATCATCATTTTGGAGTTCCAATCTAAGCATTTTTTTGTTGCAACTTGCAGGCAGCTCAGCTAGCTAGCTAGATTTTAGCTTGCTTACTGCCTGTGGTCCCTTCACCATCTTGACTTCACCAATGTTGTCAAATAATTGATTATTTGGGGTTCTGTACTTTGCATTTCTTTCTTTCAAAGTGGAAATTGAAAAGAAGCCAAAGGCTATTCAACTTAGAAATGCACAAAAGCTAATATGTATATGCAGACATGTGGGCATGTGTGTTTTCTGTGCCTGATGCGTCTTTGGATTTGATGTTTGCCAATCCTTGATGCTAGCTCTTCATATTAGTGTTTGTCAGCTTTATTTATTCCACTACTTGTCTATCTCCGTCTTTCGATCAGGGCCTTCTGATCGATTTTGATCAAAATTCCATCCCGTTTCGGCAAATTCTTGTCATGTCAATTACGCCCTTTTGGCTTGTCTTGAAGTTGATCAATTTCTTTAACATCTTTTAATGTGAGAGCTTTCTGTGTGGAACTGAGCTAGCTTAAGCTAAACTTTTAATGATCTCTTTAGATTATGCTTGAATATAAGCAGTATTAGAAGAGATAGACTAACTTCTCTAATGAAGTTCAAAGAGTCTGATAATTTCTCTCTCTCTCTCTCTCTTTTTTTTTTTTTTTTTTTTTTAAATGTGTGAAAAANTTTTTTTTTTTTTTTTTTTTTTCAATGTGTGAAAACGAAAGCACGATTTATTATGTTTTTTAAAACATGTTTTGTCTTTTTTATACTATTTTTCATGTTGCATTTTTATAAAACATTGGACCCAAAAGTTTAAATTGAACAAAAAAATGTTATTTTTTCGGATATCATGTAATTACTTGATTCAAAAAGGTTTAGACAAAAGATTAACGTTAATAACGAAATTTATCTAACTCATTGGATGCGTGATTGATGGACAGGTCACATTTTAATATAGAGAAAGAGCCATCATTAAATTTGACTATAGCTAGACCCACCATTGCCATTTTCCAAAGTGGTCCTCATCACTGCAGAAATCCAAGAATTTTTCTGTGGGGATGACAAGGGAAGTTGATCAGTGAAGATAAATACATTTAAGCGGTGACTGTGGAGAATCAAAAACAGAATGAAGCACAATAAAAACCTTAGAATTCATTTATGCACATTATATCCATGGAATGGCAAAAGTATTAACTTCCTGCATCAAACTCAGTTGCCATCATTAATAAGAATCAGCTCAGGATATTTATTGTTATCAAAAGACTACATAAATGACCATTCAATAACTATTAGTATAGTTGCCATCTACAGAAGCCCAGCTGCGTCCATATGTTGATGAACAATAACTTCTCTGGTCGTTGTGCTCATGGAGCAACCAGAAATATCTTATAAGTAACTCAAGAGCCAGCTCAAGAAAATTAAAATTTTTTGAACCTGATAGGAAAAACAAACCCCCAATTCCCACTATAATATAATTGACAACTATCGAAATGAATACGTATATGAGACGATTTTATAATAAACTTAGAACCGATTTGATACGCTTGTTCCATTGAAAACTACTCACTTAACTTTATCTAAACGTACGAAAAAAGAAATTAATATAAGACTAAGAACGAATTTTGAACATTCGATCTTTCGTTTTTACTGTTTAACTGTCTTATTTATTGATGTCGAGCTTCTAATCAGCATGTGGTGTGGTACAACTGATAGGTAAAGATGGGGGGAAATTGAGAATGTTAGATGAAGGATTACTTTCAATATTGAACATTGAATTTTAATGTTTGGGTTAACCTATTCCCTCCGAGGTTCGTGGCCTACTATAGTTTGCACAAAAATGGTCTAGAAACAAAAAGTAACATATCCATAGGGTTTACTTTAGAAAGAAAGGTGGTTCAATATAGATAAATTGGAAACTCGATTCGACCAGAAGCAAGTTACAGAATTAGATAACTTATATATTCAGATAATAAAAAAAAGTGTTTCACTTGAGTATGAAACGACTTGAATAAGTAAAATGATTAATGCTTTCTTAAATGTATAAATTTTTGCCAACATTCTTGTTCAAACTTACCTAATTCCGTAGTTATTTCCATAAGTTCGAATACATATAAATCGACAAGATGCAAAAGGAGAATTCTATAATAACTGCAACCGTTAAATTTGATAATGAATATTGTTCATTTGTTTACAAACAAAGCTATATGTGTACACTACATCCCAAGTCTTATTCTAATTTTTTTTCTCAAGAAAAATGTATCATCCAACTTCAGAATTAATATATAAATCATCGTTGAACTATATGTTAAGTAATATGTCAATGTTATCTATGATAATATACTATTTGGGGTGAAGAATTTGGAATAACTCTTAAAATATAACACAACTTGTCTTAAATGACGTGTCATCTATATAATACAATCTTACTATTTAGTAATGATGATATGTGAATATAATAATTAAGTAAGATATCAAATATAACACATATTAATATAATACATTACTTGAGATGATAAATTTACAAAAGGCACGAAATAAAAACTAAGTATATAAGATAAAATATATTAAAGTCAATATGATACATTTCGTCCAGAGATTTGATCGATGTTAGGTATGTGTATGAAGAGACTAACTAGTTCTAGTTTGAAGGGTACTAGTTGTTCCAGTTTGAATGATATTGAAACTTTCTCGGAAAGGAAACGACAAGTCATTGAAATAGATTTAATTGTGTGTCACAGGGAATGGAAATGATTCTATTCTTTGGTTATTACGTAAATGGAAAGCACAAATTAATGAGTGGATTAGCACTAAGCAGCGTTTGGCACATGGACTTTGAGACAAAAAGAGAAAGCAAATATTCAACGATTGCATAGTTGGCTTGTGAAAACTAAGTAACATCTCACTCTTTTCGTAAAGAATTTTGGCTTACTTCGATAAGTTTCGCCAAATTGGGTTATTAGATTGTGAAATGTTTTAGATCAAGCCCCGAATTCAATTGTAGGTTTGAATTTTTTTTACTGAACGACAAAGAAATATTTGTTAGCTAGGCTCTATTTCCTGGAGAGAGAGAGAGAGAGAGAAAAGAGCAAAAATTGGAACTTCTTCTTGAGTCTTCTGACCTATATATTAATTAACATTTAACTAAAATTGTAACCAATCATTTGATCATATCAATCGTTAAATATTTCCACTAACATAACTTTTAGATAAAATTAGCCTAAAATAAATTTACATAGTTTTCCTTGATTTATTTAAACTGATTCTTTTTCGGTAAAATAATATTTATGGATGAGATTTAACAATATGATCCCTTCTGGTATATAGTTTATTCCAACTTTCACTTGCTTGGAAAGAATGAAATATAAAATATTTTTATGTTAGAATTAAGGGTAATTCTCTATTAAATCAATAATTCATTATCAAATTGATTAAAATTTTAAATCTAAACTAAAACAGCAAAAAAAAAAAAAAAGAGTTAACGTAATTCTCTCAAATAACACAATATTCACTACGTATAATATCATTGATGATCAAGAGTCTAAGACCCAATTACCATTAAGAGAAAATTAATTAACTTCTAAACAATCTGTATTATAAATAAC
>JANKKB010013737.1:7588-36861 GCA_026225775.1 Bursera palmeri
AAAAAAAAAATTAATGACAAAAAAAAGCCATTTAAAGAAAAAAATGGTATTAAAAGAGAGAAGAAAGAGACAGATTGATCGATAGAGAGAGTGAAGGCAAAAAAAAAAAAAAATTAAAGTTTCATAACTTAATAACAATAATACATGTGGCAGCCAATAAATTATGGGAGAGTTTTTTTTTTTTTTGGGATTTTAAATTATTGGGTTTTGCTTTTAAGCACTCCTACCATAGTGGAGGACCATGACATGATCAGTGGTTGAGGAGTCTGGAAGCAAAGTCACAGCGTCTCTTGGACTCCATACGTTATCTCTTACATGCTGCAACGTCAAGAAAGGTAGAAGCTGTTGCCCTCTACATGTTATCTCTATCTGCTTCAATCAATCAATCAATCACATTCACACACACATTAGAAAACAAAACAAAACAGATTAACTTTATTAATCTTGTAATTAACTGGAATGATTAAGCCAATGAATCATGGATGCAATTCGACTATGCTTGTCAGCTTCTACTCACGCAAAAAAATTCACTTGAAAGTAAAGAAAGAAAGAAAGAAAGAAAAGAACATTAGTGGGCAACATGTAATATGAAAGTAGAATATATATTTTTAAAATTAAAAAATATATATATAATTAGTATTGAAGTCATGCTTTGTCACTATCTTACGTCTTCTCCATTTATATAGTATTTTATATGAAAATTTCCCTGTAACGTCTACTTTACCCATAGAATTTCTCTCTCTCTAACTTTTGATATAATTAAAAAATTTTCATTTAGTTTTTGGGATTAATTTTCTTTACTGGGAAGAGAAGAGAAGAGAATAGAAGAGTTTAATGATTACAGGACCCACTCAGACTTTGCTCGTAAGCCAAAATCATGATGCAATGGACTTTTGATATTTAGAATCGGATTTTATAATCGATGCAGTGGCCATCAAATATAAAAGCAGATTTCTAATGGATCCAAAAAGCACGGCGAGGAATAGGCACTTGCAAAACCTAATCATAAAGTAAATAAAATAAATAATAAATAATAATAATATCATAGATAATTTCAATCTCATCTCATGCACGTCTTCTTCACGTTGTTTTCTCTTCCCTCTTAAAAAAACCCTAAAAAGAATAAAAAAGTCAATCTTATATTATTCTTTTCGTGATCGATGGTAGCAACGAGTGTTCACATTTAAGCTAATGGGTGAGGGATAGAATTATATTTTATTTATATATTCGTTTTGCATGCAGTCCATTCACCAAAATTAACTATATAAGAATTGGTGGTATTGATTCATGGCTCTCCTATGATCTGTCTTATATGCTTTATCAAAATGTTTTTGTTTTTGTTGTTTTTTCAACCACTTGGAATGATTCTGTTGTTGAATCATGCTCATGCATTGCTTTCCTGCGACGTAAAATATAGGTGGAGTGTGTGTTTGTGGTTTTATTTTCAAAATGATGTAATTGAATAATTTCTCTCTGTGTGTGTGTGTGTGTGTGTGGTTGGTTGTGGGAGGCGATGATGAGGTGCTTTAAATTTGCTATCAAAGTGCAGCACTTAAGGGTCTTTTCTGAGGTAAAAATAATAGAAAGGACCTACAAACAAACATTAGCTGTCGCAGAGCGAAGGCAAAATTCAAGATGAGTTGAAAGAGGCGAAAGCGTGACGAAAGGAAAGGAAGGCGATAACGCATGCAGATGGGTGATGAGAATGACAGGGTCCACGTGTGATTTTTGTGGCCCTACGTTTTGATTTATTTTGATGTGTTAATATCAACTTTAATTTTCTACCTTCTTCATCTCTCTCTCTCTCTCTCTCTCTCTCTCTCTATATTTGTTTACGGGTGTGTCAACTTGGCCAAGATAATCCAACTTGAAAGATATAAAAGTCAATGCATACTTATAAAAATCAAAAAAGCGAACGAAACCCCTTCCCACCATGAACATATCTTTTTACTACTTTTCTCGCTCTGATTATTGCTCTAAGACTCTTATATATTCATGTCCATGTAAAGAGAATTCTCTTTGTTTCCTCAGAGATCTTGAGTAATCATGACACAATATATTGTACATTGTATTCATCCCTAGTATGAAAACGCATCGATTCATTAATATAAACCCTATTTAACACTGTTAATCTACGATATACAAAACTTTACCTTATAATTACAACTTGGACCACGTCTTTCACACTCCCACTTATAAACCTAATCATTGGCCAAATTTATTTGGTTGCATGCCATGTTTGAAAGGGGTTTTAGAATTGAAACCTAACAGAAGAAATTAATTAAAGTAGTTTCTTGCGTGTGTAACGAGCGTTTCGTATTTCCTTCATAGGGAACTTGCCAAATCAATGGCATATTTGGTTGACCTAAAGAGAACTAAACTACATGGAAACTTGAGTATAGAAAAGCGAGAAGAATGTTGAGTGTGACACTTATCCTAAATAATGGCACTATTTTATGCTACGAGAGACAGTTTTGTGATTAGGTGCGTATAATATTTTAGGTGAGAAGTACAAACTCGTCATATTTTAAGTATCTTCTGTGAGAGAGAAAGAGAGATTTATATACTTCTTGATTGTTGCATTCGAGCGAGAATGATGGATATAATAAGATACTTTGTAATTCTCATCCATATCATGGAAATTATATATAAAAGGATTGACCTAACCACCAACTTGTTTCTAAACTTCGTTTTATATAATACGAATACTAAAACAAAGCGGAATGTCAAGTGTTATCCATGCCAACAAAGCAAAGATAAATTAATCGTTTTAGGTTACGAAGACTATTAAAGTATACCTACGTATGACATTTCAATCACCAATTAGGAAGTTAAACGACAATTTCAACTAATTAAAACTTCATGGCTTTCTAATCTATCCCTTCAAGGTTTGGATTTGACTTGTAAAAGGTATGCATGCCATCTGAGTTGTTAATGAAAGGAAACTATACGTGTCTTCCATCTCTCTAAGCATCGTTATTGACCAAGGCATGAAGTTTCTTCCTAGACGAAGACTCATGAACAAAAACTAGATGAACATCACTAAAAATACTTAGATCTTCCTAAAAAAAACCTATTATTAACACTTAAAAGCAAATGAACAATATATATATATATATATATATTGTCCCTATTTTTATCTCATTTTTATGACAGGAAAGTTTTATAACCTTGGGCACGGTATTTTTCATTTGTTAATAATGGTTGAACCTAGCTAGTGTCACACATTTCTATATGGTGCCAAAAAGTACATTTTAGCACATGCAAGCCATGTAAAAGCTAGTATATATAGTTAACAAGCCACTCACAGCAAGGTTCCTTATATCAGTATTTGCATATATATATATATCTATATTAATGAATCCATTTGATATAAAATTTCATACACTAACACCTTATATAAGTGAAGGGATCTTAATGTTAAGATATTTACCAATATTCTAGAGTTGGGTCACAAATTGCACTAACATTTTCTCGTAAAATGCATTGAACATAACTTGAACAGCGTTCATTTAATACTACTATTCATTCATTAACTCTTTCTCATTTTAATTGATGACATAATCCCTACCTATGAGAATAGTGTAAAGATTGTATATTATTGTATGCATTCTAATTCTTAGATAGTAATGCTATATATATACTAAATGCTATGTATATCACTTGAGATTGAATTAGGATATATAGTCACTTTTTTAAGTATATCATTATTGAATATCATTAGACACGTCTTTGGGGATATATTGATATAATTTTTTTGGAAGTTGTTTTCAAGTGTGAGCATGATAGAAAATACTTATGATTTTGGAATTTTTTAGATCATTTGAATGCAGAAAGCTACTCATGTATGCAATGCAAGATTCATTATTTAATTGTCTCCAGAAAGTTAAAGGTTCTCCTGATGACTTCATGCAGAAGTGGGGTAAATCTACAAATGCATTATGTTTCACAGACTTATATACTGCGAAAGTGGTATAAAAGAAACTTTGGTTTACAGTAATTATTATAGTGAAGACATATGTATTGGTTTTTCATAATGAAGTGTGCATGAGAAGCATTGTTGCAATGTTAAGTGAGGGGGCAAACAATGATGTGAATTTTCATGAAAAATTATATCTGATCTTCACACACACACACATATATATACACATATATCTCGTACGTGTATCATTATTATCGTATAAGACTACATTTTTACTGGTAATGACTACATACCTATTGAAATCAATTATGAGACTTATATAACCTTTATTGTCTACTTGATTCTTCCAATAATAGTTATCGTGCATGCTTATTCTTGTATAGATCTATTCGTATTATCAGTAATAATGACTGCAAGCCAATTGGAGGTCTATAATAACTTAATAGAATTTGAATCCAAACCGAAGGTACTAGGATAGCATGCATGCGTGCTCAAAATTATTGTAGGCAAAGCGCTAATGACCAAGTTTTCCGCTAACACAGGAGTTTTCATTTACTATATTTTTTCTTTTAAAAAAAAAAAGCACCCTATTGAGAAACTATCTGAAAAATAGAAGAGAAAAAGTAGAAATTAAATATCTAGTAAATTTTCGGTGCAATTCAGAAAGTAAAACCCTATTGAGTGCAGACTAATATATATTATATTTATATTGTAGAATAAGATTATGGTTTAAGTTTTTCTTTCGAAGCGATGGCTCCTTTAAACTTTCTATGACAACCAAAAGACATTCAAATCTAGCTAGCTAGCCTTATCGAGCTTCCATTTTTTCTAAACTTATAACAATATATATAACTAGGACTTGAACCAGGCTGCACCTTAATCGAATAATGCAATTACTTCTAAAAACTTGATTGATCGATGCTGGTTAAACGATGATTCTAGAGATAACTCAGGTGACACAATACCTTCTGAGACAAACTTTATCTAAAAAGACCATGAAGACTCTTCATATATCATAAAATTAGGCTTTTTGGAGAGGAAACGAAGCGGTGGATATGTTACTTTATACGTTAGAGGTTACTGCAGCCTTACGATCCAGAATACACGGACCCTAAAGGTTCTACTTTAAGGCTTAATGAGTAGCTAGCGGCTCCCATTTGCTTCACACGAAACTTGGGATCGATTTCATTTTACTTTATGTTTAATTAGGATTTACTTTCATAAATATTTATGCTTAAAAACAGTGAACCAAAGTGTACTACAAGGGCGAAAGGCTACAGCCTTATTAGAGAGTAAACAGTGAAACATTTTGGTGGTAGGTGGCTTTCTATTGTGATGTTCAAAGTTATATTATCTACATTTGAACCCTACAACTTGTTTAATCTTTTCGAAACGAGCGTTCTATAACTAACTAAACACGAAGTTTTATGGGCAATTTTAGAAGAGTCGTTTCCTCGATTAGACAAACAATTTTTTCAAAGACCAACTTTTACAACAATGGATTATGGAGTAAAAAGCTAATGATGCAAAAAGAGAATATGGCTACCTAGAAATATACTTCTCACCTAAACATGATGTTATGAGAAGAAAAAATTTAAATTACTACTACTTGAGAAACGCATTTAGTTCTGCTGTTTCTATCATGTTTCTAACACCAACCATGTCCCGTATCAATGTAATTAAAATTCAAATATGGATGAAAAGTTTATGGGTTTTCTCTTTTTGGCTTTTCTGTATGGAGATAGCTAGCTAGCTAGAGTTAGCATGGTTAAATTTATAAATGGGATGTGAACAAGAATGATGGTGCACACAAAGCATTTAAATGGAAAAGAAGTGGCAGAAATGGTTATAAATACCTCTGATTCGCTATCCAGTTTGAGCTTATTAACCAGATACTTTATTAGTAATCGAACTGTCATCCTCCCGTCCCTGAAGATATTTTCCACAAATCAATAGAAGTTAAAAAATCATCAAAAGACTTTTCTAATTCTAAAAGCTTAAAATATAAAATATGATAAAAATAAATTACTTGATTCTCAAGTAGCTCTTCTGTATCTGAGGCAAGAACGGTTCTTTCGCTCTGCATTGAGAAATAAACCAAGAGAATTTGATTAGGGAAAAAAAAAAATTGAGGACAAAAGAACCAAAAGTTATCGCTTTTCTTTCTTGATCGTCATTTGCACTACTTACTGATTTGGCGAAGCTAATAGCATGAACCAAACGCCAGAATGGGGTCGCCTGGGAGGATCAATGACTCTGAAATCTGAGCTCGGCCCAGCAACATCTATTCCCGTATGCACTTGAAATGGTCGTGCAAAATAGGACCCGAAAGGCATCAAAGAAGACGAAGAGGAAGAAGAAGAGGAAGAAGCCATCGCAATGTTGTGTGAGACGGGCCGAAATGCCCAGTTAACTTCTTGATGAGGATGAAATGTTGAGCTACTCCCTTGCGCTTGAAAGAATAACGATGTACTAAAATTAGTGGCGCCAGCGGCAATATTCATTACCGGCCGAGCTGGGCCTCCGTGAAACTCAGGCACATGAAAAGCTGGAGCCGCGCCTAAGGGCGGCCTTGCCTGCAGCGAACTACCACCAGGTAATAGATCAAGCTCGATCAATCCTCCCCTTCTCGTCGCCGTCGAGTCGACCTGATGATGCTGCTGCAGCTGCTGCTTCAAGTCATGGTTCGTTTTGCGATGACTACCTATACTCAATTGCAGCCAGCCTTCGTCTCTCTGATCTTCTTGGTTGTCCTTCGAACTCGAAGCCGCTTCGTTGAGACTGTTAGTTCTGGATTCATCTTCAGCCATTTGATTAACAGCGATTAGATCAGATCCTAAGCGAGCTTCACTGCTATAGTCATACCCTTGTATGCGGCTCATAAGACCAAAACTCTCTGTGTAGCTATTGCCACATCCACCATAACCACTATAAAGAAGCCGATGATGATGAGGATGATATTGATGATGATTATATTGATGATGTTGTTTGGAGAGGTTTTCAGCGGGAACCATGGTCATACCCGAGAACTAAAGACCCCAAACCTCCAGCTTCGATGAAAATTCTCGAACTTGATATCAACATGAGCCATGGATAGAATAAAAGCTGCTGTTCAGGTTTGAGTTATATTTAAAAGAGGGATCTTTACAAGAAGTTATTGCTATAAGCATGTTTTGAATAAAGAAAGAGAGAGACACAGACGCAGACGCAGACACCCATTAATCAGATAAGGATTTTTGTTGTATGTTTCATCGTAAATATGTCACAGGACAACAAGGAGAGAACAGAAAACCTTACAAATCTTACTTTCCATTAATTCTCTTTGTTTGGAAGCTTGTCGAGATGAAATAGTTGCACAGAGAGAGAGAGACAGAGAGAGAGAGAGAGATGGTGGTCAGTCAGTCAGTTATATTAAATAATTATAAAATTTTTATTGTATTTATATTATTAGAGGAGGTCCAATAGTTCTCTCTTTAATTATTATTTTTTTTTTTTTTGACTTTATTAAGAGGGAAAAAAAATTAATGTAAGTATGCACTTAGTTTTGTGATAGAAAAGAAAAAGAAAAAGAAAAGTGTTTTAAGGGTCTTCTCTTCCCAGTTCCAGCTAACAACTTTAGGGCATGTTCCAAGGAGAAAATGACTGTAAAGTTTCTTTCTTTTCAGAATATCACAAAAAGGTCCTTTTTAGCTCTAATACATGTTTACTTAGACGATTAGAATCAATGCAATATAAAAATCCAACACTCAAATTAAGCATTAATCACGTCTTGGGGAGGAGATTCGGTCCTATTAGCCTTCAAGAATCAAGATCCCACGCGTCTGATGTTCTTGGTTCATTTTTAAGAAAAAAAAATAAATGCTATATATAGCTCATCAAATTAATTGATTAATTAATTAATTAATAATTAAAATGAAAATGAGACAAAGGAGCTTTTGACCTGGCATAGGTGACATTACCTGTCAATGAAAGCATAAGATATTTAATCAAACACATTAGAGTATGTCTAAGTGTTAGGTTATTAATAGGGTAATTATAAACAAATAAATGCAACTTAGGCATGCATGATGGTGTTTCCCCACAACCCGAGAATCGAAACACAGGGACGTGGGCTTGGTAGGACATTCGTTTCTAAAGCATGTGCTTCCCACCCTCCCTGCATTAACTGTACGAACCTCTGATTTGTCAATTATCCCTCCTTCCCTCTCTCTCTCTCTCTCTCTCTCTCTTCAATTGGGTGAACTGATGCATATCTATGCTTTTTCAGTTAAATTTACTTCAAACTAAGTGATATTTTAACTTGAACGACAATGGCTGCTGTTCACTCTCTGGTCTCCCTCCTGAAAAAGCTGCTCTCTTTCTTTCCAGCCCATCAAACGTGGTCTCTATCTCATGTTCAAACCCTTAATTCTTTATCGACCTTGTTCATTTCTTCGAATTACCTTCACATATTATAAAAAAAATTAATTTTTTTCAAAAAGAATTGAATATTATCACCAAAAACCAATACATCAACAAATCAGAGGTTAAGAGTCTAAAAAGAAATATCAAACGGGACAAGACTGAAAGTAATTATGATATCTAAAACCTCCTCTAATTTTGATTATTTGTAAAATTAACCCTTTAAACATTGCAATACTACTGTAGAGGAAAACATGTAGGCAAATAAAGAAATTGAGGAGCGGGGGAATGCGCTTCTAAATAAAGGAGCAGTAAAAGATGGGAAGCGTGGCCTCTGGTGACAGTGCATGGGCATGTATGTAATGACTTAAGCTTGTAATAAAAGCATGAAAGCAAGGGGCATTGATGGGGATATCTTTCTACCAAAAATTGTCCCTCAAGATTCTAGGAAGTGGGCACCCCAATTATCTCTCTATCTTTCTCATCTACAATTCAATTAGGTGCCCGACTTACCTCAACAGTTTTAGTTTATACTATACATATATATACTATTTCCGAGAACTATAATTCCAAGAACTATGGTGTCAACTAATTAATAATAATGCGGTTGAAAAAATTTTCATACTGTGACTATAAACCCACAAACTGAAGATCGACAATTTTTTTGTTGTTAGTCTTCAGCATTTGACAGTTTGATAACTCTTTTTAAGTTTATCGGTCTCTGATGCTTAACATCGAATAAGGGCATTCATGATTATTTTAAATTAATCTTATAATTTCGGTAGGTTTTCATAATTTCATATATATTTTATTATAATATCTGAAACTCTTTATTTCAAATCATAAGTGAATCCTAAAAAGGAAGAAATTTGAGATATTTCTCTTATATAATTAATTTATTGTGTATTTATTATACAGGTTGACATTCATTGCAACTATATGTATGTTTTGCAGTAGTGAAACTACACAAATTAAATAAGCCAGTGGATATTGCAGTAATGTGGAAAGAATTGAACAGTGTCACAAAACTATGTGATGTCGAAATAGGCAAGGAAGATCATAATTGAACTATGACACATCGAGCTGAGATGAGCTACGGGCAGCAGCAGAAAGTAAAAATGCAGTTTATTACTCTTACCTGGCAGCTAACACATATGCATATAACAGCAAAGAGTTGAGAATCTATAACTAGTTGGGGCCCTAAAGGAAGGAACATATACTGATCACTCAACAGTAAATAAAAGCCCAACTATCAATTTCTAGCCATATAAACTCATTAAATTATCTTCGGAAAGGGAAGAGAAAGGAAAATATGAACGCAGTTATCGGTGTATACGTAATAATCATGCATGGAGTCGTTTCATAACTTTTGAAAGAGAACTATAAAGAGAGAGAGAGAGAGAGAGAGAGATTTCATGTATCAAGTCCACGAAGCTAATTTAGTACCGTACTCAAGGGGGACCGAATAATAATAGCTTTTAATAGGCATGTTCCCATTAGAGAAAGTGAAGTGGGGCTCCCTTTCCTTTCATTTCCTTTCCCTTCTCCTTCATTGCCCACTAAACACTTAATAGATGAGAGAAACAAATCAACAATGAAGATGTAAAAGAGGGATTGGCTTTAATCTCGTCATCATGCCATCATCAATGCCATCATCATCACTTTGTCCAAATATATCACAAAGTGCGACCCAAAACACACCAACTAGGTATTCTGTGTTATTCTTTGAGAGAGAAAAAGAGAAGGAAAATTAAGTCTCTGTTTGCATGTGCATGTGGTATAATGAGTAGCTATGTCAGTCCATGCATGTGATACAAGTGGGGGTTTAATTTGTTGAATCCGAGAGACAGAGAGAGAGAGAGTGCATGGCGTATGGAGGGAAGTCTGTCAGGATTTTTAAGCATAAACAGCTTATCTTGGGCTTTGAATTGAATGCATGTGTGTACTTTCCATCTACTTGGTTCAGCTCTTGGTCAATTACAGTCAACAGCAAAGTTTATTACAAAACTAAAGATTATTAGGACCATATCATGATGGTTCACTTGCTTTCACATACTTCTGATTCAGGGTTTTCTCACAGTTGACCCCAAAATGTTGATGCAAATCCACCAAGTTTGACACGTTTGAACAGACAAAACCAAACAAATATTCAACAAGGGTGTTGTTTTTACCTTACCGAAGACAAAAGTCATTTGCTTACACTTAATTTGATACAGTAGATGATAGTAGAGTGATTATTGACTAAAATCCCTAAACTTCGTAGCCAATGAAATTGTGTTTTTTTTTTTATTAGCTCCCAAATCAAGAATACTGAGGCTAACAGTACGTGCATGAACCCATCATCATATTAATGCCTAGGATGCTTGCGCAATTAGGGACCATAGCCGATAAATCAATTGCAGAAGACCCTCAATTTCTACACAATAACTGACATGCAACTGTCCAATAAAGCACAAGATTGAAAACCTCAGTTGGACCCATATGTAATAGGAGGTTAGCTACATAGTAAATATATATGACTAGACTAGGTTAGAGAAATAAACTCCTTCTCGAAGGAAAGGAAACTCAAATTAAATTTTCTCATGCTGCAGAAGCCAGCAGAAGGGGACTAAGATATGATGGAACTGAGCGGCAGACGGCAGTTCCTGTGCCCAAACATTGACAATTGGGGCTCTTGTGTTGTGCTCTAAGCAATTCTTGTGCACTTTATTTCATGTTTAATCATTCCATGTAGCTTGAGAAGTGAGAAGATGGACAGCCTATATACGTCCTCTATATCCAAGTCAACCTCTCTATGCCATCCTCATAATACTCAAGTTTAAGGCAGGCGCACCCTCCTAAAATCGAAGAATTAGCTTGATAAAATTAAAATTGGAAAATAAAATGAAAAGTATAATAAATATAATTGATAAATCTTCAGAATATATGTAGTTGCAATTGGGTGGGGTGGCCCCTTCCATATACCAAGATTTTGTTTGGTGATCGACATGTACTACTCTTCAAAGCAATTGGGATCGAAACTAAAATCTCATATATGTGCAGGTCTGAATGATTATGAGTAAGAGCAAAAATCCCTTTCAGCTCCCACACCCAGTACTCGCACTCTCTTTTGTCAAAATGGTTTTCAAGACACTGCAGCTTAACATGTAATGCATATATAGGTCATTATTTGACAAAGATATAGTGGGGTGTAGGTGTGTGCATGTTTCTATCTCTAAAAAAAAAACATTTTCACACAATAATATACATATAAATAATGCTTTGCATATTATATAGATATATATTTATATTGCAATCTTCTGATAGAGACTGGTCTTGAGAGAAAGGTAGGGTTCTGCTTCTGTCTACTTTGGTGGTGGATAAAAGAAAATGTGGGAAGGAGATGCCTTTTTTAGTCTTGTTGGATAGTTTTGGCATGGCGCTCTACATAGTGGGATGTGGGGTGATCATTCCAAAGTGAAAAGGGGGCCAACTTTCTATAGACTCATTTGCTTTTTGGACTACCACTTTGCATTGCATGTCCCCTTTCAAAGCAAGCAAAGCCTCTCACGTCTACAGCATAATATTCTCCTATCTTACATTACATATTCAGAACAGGATTTCAGCACTCATCTCTCCACATTATTTTCATAAAAGTGGCGCCATTTTAGGTGAATTGACCTTTTTATCCTTTGTTAACCTGTCCCTAACCGTCCTCATCCTCTCTTAATTTCCAAAAATTAATGATACTATACATACCACCTCAACCAACATAAGATGGCTAGGTGAGTAAAACTGTTAAATTTTTTTATATAGTATTGTTGTTTCCAAAATCCTGCCATTGAACTTTTAACTTATAATAAAGTCTTTATTGAAACATTATTAATGAAGTTGAAAATTTATGGAGAGAAGATCGAGATATGATGAACTAATTCGATTCCCTCATCAAGTTTATATATGAGAGCTATAGTGTACAAGCTGTCTTTGAGATTGAAAAAGCTGCAATTTGGCACGAGAATAAAGAAGTACTCTTACATAGAAACGAATTTTCTATCTCGGATAAACATGTATATAGAATATATATGCGGAAGCAGGCATAGCAGCAGCCCAATTTGACAGAGGTTTCATTGTTCTTTCATCTATGAGAATTCAGGCACGCTTGGCGAATTGATTTGATCAAAGCACACACATGCATAGGAAATTACGAATATTGCAGAGAGCACATATAATAATTTATCAAGTTAAAAACAGATCAAACAACGCACTGCCTGCATCCTTTGCATGTCATCAAACCCTAAATATTCCCCTTCTTTTCTGTTCCTTTATTTCATCTTCACCGCTTCCCACTCACCATCATCACGAACACCTCATCATTTCCTATACTTCATTTTTTTTAATATTTAAATTTTATTTATTAAAATACATATATCTCTTTTTCTTGGCCGGCAGCTGGTTTCAGAGATTTCTTTCTTTACAAACCTACCACTTTCTTTCTTCCTTTCGATCATCATTTTCGTCCATCTGTTATTATTAGTTTTACTACCAAAAGGGTACTTACAATTACACTCAAATTGACTTAGAGATCACCTTTTGCGTTCTCTTTTTCTTCCCTTTTCACTGTTCTCTCTCCCACATACACATCTTTTTTTATTTCGCTTCGTGGTCAAGCTCTCACAAAAGCTGTAATTGGATAGCATATTTTATTATTAATTAATGAGCCGAGATCATGTAACTTCTTAATTAATTTCCAATGCATCTACAACCGCAAAAAAGACTGAGTCTTCAATTATAGTTGAATTAATCTCCAGTTCCTTTCCAAATCAACCAACTTCTTCAATGTTTTATTTCCAAATAACTATAAATTTTGATACATATTGTCAGCTTATCGGTGATTACACCAATTCACCCTTTATATTAATTACTTCACCGCACCTTGAAGAACTCTTGACTTTTGTTACAAAGTGAGCAAATAATTCTAGTTACAAACATTTGGATTTCTATTTGAAAGCGCAAAATTTAGATTTCAAAAGCAAGAACTAAATGCGATCAAGTACACATTTATTTACATTAAAGAATTGCGAAAAAATATCAAAAATAAAGGATCCACTTTAAAAATAACTTAAATATATATCAAAAATGTAGATGGTATGACCACATTTGATAAATTGACAGTTACACATTTTTTTTATTGATATTTAATGCTCGATAATTAGTAAACTTTTTTAGTCATTTCAACTATCAAGTGTTAGAGACAGACAGCAAAAGATAAAAAAAAGTATCGATTATCGAACATTCAAGATTAATAATAAAAAAAATACATTGAACTTCAGCATACGATCATACAATCTAAATTTTTGACATCTAAATTTTTTTAAACAACTTTCTTAATTTGACTTCTCTTTAATTTTTTATAGATACCCATTATTCAGCCGCAATAGAAACAAAAGGAAATGGATATTTTAATTATTTAAGAGAGGAATTGAATGTGTTTGTAGATTAAACTTTAATTCATGTGAAGTGGCCTTGCAAGGCAATCAAACCTTTTAACTTTCCTTTCTATTCACTCATAGTAGATGAGGGTTTTCATGGCTGTTTTGAGCATACTAAGAATGATATGACAATCAATGAGTTATAATTAATAAAAATGATGAAAGGATACGGAGACTTTTACTTGGTAAAGCTAGCTAGCTTAGCCTATCCGAATCAATAATTTATTAACTTGAGTGGCGAACCAAACATAAAACCAGGAAAATGCAATGATGTTGTATATTATAATTAATTACAAATAAAAGAATAGCACCATAATACCCACGAGTGCACACCAAAAAAAAAATTAATTAATTAATTAATTAATTGTCTTTTGAATATCCATGAGCTGTTTTGTTGAGGGGTTTGCTTTCAAAGAATAAAGGCAGGCCATAGTGGAAAATAATGTGACCTACATCAATTGATTAAAAAAAATCCTCTATTGCCTTGACTGAGAATGAATGTTAATTAAAAGGATTGAATTCATATATATAATCTCCCACCACATCGGAAAAATCAGCTTTAATTCTTGTTTTTGAGATTCCCACGAGGCTTTGCATGATCATCTCTATCTACCATTGCTTGCTTCCACTAGCTAATTGGCATGCATGTTACCTCAGCCTCAAATTTATATTTATATGTATGACAACCATATGAATTCTTCTTCATATTGAATAAATTAGAATCCCGATCTAGACGGAGTGGAAGAAGGAAGGAAAACCAATTAGGGTTTTTTTTTTTTTTTCCTTTGTTTTGGCTAACCTGATCCTGTTATCCGTTTTCATATTTCTATGATGAATTAGATGGTAATAAAATATAGAATAAATATTGTAATTATAGATTCCTCGAATATGACTGGAGGCTGCGGCCATGAACTGATGATACTATTTAGCCCAGTCGAAGGGCGCTGATGAGGACGGATGGCCTTCTCCTCTGGATGCCACTAATGATCTCCAAACCCTAATGAAAGGTAATGATGACGTCTCAGCAACTGTCATCGCCGTACGTATAAAGCTAGCTACTTATGTCTGTCTTTGAATAGGAGGAACATACAATAATACCTTCATGCACTAATAATGTTTCTACGGCTACTCCCTACCTAGGGTTTTTGTGACAAATTATATATTCTTGATTGTCTATATCTACGTAATCACCTACCTCCCTGACCTATGCAGTGTACATTATTCTATACGATCAACAACAATGACATTTTTTTTTTGTAAAAATTAATATATAAATTATGAAAATTTTAGATAATATATTTTTTAATAATGAAAAATAAATTTATATAATATTTCATCACTTCTATTATCGATATTTAAAATTTGATAACTCAAAACACCGTATTTAAGCTATTGAGCTATCGTTCTCTATCGCTTTATGGTTTTTGATATATAACTGTTACTAATTTAAATTTAATTATTAAATTTTTAAAAAAAGTAAATTTTAGTTAGATGTTACACAAAAATAAATAAAAATACTGGTTAGGTGGACCGACAGGGGTGAAGCAGAGTGTGTGCTATGTTGTATTGAGGTTCGTGCCACACCACACCGTTAAAATTGAGTAAAAGAAACGTGGACGCTGATTAGTTAGTTTAGAACAGCAATGATGATCATGAGGAGGAGCATGAGAGAGAGAGATGTTAGTTGATGACTGGATGGATCACGGTCATAGACGATTCAAGATGATAAGAATTAAACAAGCTAGCGTACGCGCACCACCCTCGATATTCTTGGACAAGACATGGGTACTTTTGCATGGACGTGCGTGGGGTTGTCTTGTTGTGGACCCCGTTTTCCTGACTGCGCGTGCAAAGCCGAACTTCATGGGGGGCTCTCCTGTGGACCCCTTACCCCCTATTTCTTTCTTTCCCCTTTAATCAACACGTATGTGTATCATTATCATCTTTTACTAATCAACTTTTTATTTTATTTTTTTTATTTAACTTCTTAATTCCTTTCAGTATGTAAAGAACGCTGGCTACACTATCCAATTAAAATCCTTTTTTGTTTCTTTCTGGGAAATTTTTTAATCTTTTCAATGCTTCGGGGGTCCCATTGGTTCACGGATGGAATAATATTTAAATTTGACTTTTAATTTAATTTTATAAGAACACAGATGAGTTTGTCATGGTTGTGTCACGTCGACGTTTGATTTATCATCATAAAAAGTGAAAACAGAAACAATGCAACGTGACTCTTGGCAATGCTGGCTTCGCACTCGAACCCTTCTTTAGGCCATGCTCGTTTATCACAATACAAAAATTACCCCATATAATTAATATTCTCTTCTCTCTAAATTTAGTAAAGCAGTGCTCTATTCTCATCAAGCTGTACATATTATAGGAGGAACATGTCTAGTTCAGCTGTCAGATTCCCCTCTCATGTCATGCATGCTTTCCCCCAGGCCCCCGTGCATTGGAACTTGTTCTTTTACCTAACTTTTAACGGAACTATCTTTGCATGTTTCATCCTTCAAATCAAAGCTTGATGAACAAAAACAATTGCATCAACAGTTCTTCTCATGACCAACATTTTGGGTCTCAAAAAATCAAATATATCTATCTGTGGCTGTTTCCAGTGAAGTACATCTATCGAGTATATGTGTGGCTTCAGGGGACTTGGTGGCATGGAGGACCTTCCTTGGCCTCTATTTGCAGGTCTGCGTGCTTCTAAAAGGCACACATTGCCAGAATCACATGAGAAACCATGGTCCATGGAGAATCATTGATTATCAAATTTTTCCTACTATCTATGTCCAGTGGGCAATTGTAGAAACAACAAACTACATCATAATATGGAACATCAAATTTTTTTCACCTTAGACAAATCATGTGATCCAATGTTCTCGGGCACTAGTTACATTGTGTTTTTAGAGGCTTGAAAGGTCATGAGCTTTAGTGTTTTACGTACCTGCAGTCAAGTTTTTTTTTTTTTTTTAAAAGAAAATGAGAATGACTGTCAACAATGAAACACCAAAAATCAACCAGGAAAAGAAATGCTAAACTATTAAAAATGTGAAGAAATGAAAAACTGTTTATTCATGAAAAGTAAAGAAGAAAAATCCTGTCACCAGCTAGACATCCAAATGCAGCCTAAATGTATAAGCAACCTCTAAACTTTATAAACTTTGGACGCTAGACATAACTAGAAGTATAAAGATTCTGGCAAAAATTTTCTATTCAAACTGTTCAGAAGAAAACTTGAACAAAACCTTCTAAATTCGTAGTAGTCCACCAAAAAGAAATACTTATGACTTATGTTCTACTTCTAAAAATATCTTTGGATTAAAAGATGAAATTTTAGAAAATGTTATGTTTATTACCATGATCTAAAATAAAGCTGCATTCTGAGGAATTTCAGTCCATTTCAATGCCTACTACACAAGGTGTTTTGAGCTAACCTCACCACACAATGCCTACTAGTACAAGGTGTTTTAACTGTTTATCTTTATTTTAAAAACTATAAGTTTCATTAGAACATACAGAAAGCTGCCAGTGCCCAGTGCCAGTAAACATTGTCAACTTGGAATAGAGAATCTTTGAGACTCTTTTAGAGTGTGATTGAAAATATTCATCCTAAAAATCTGACTAACACTGATAAGCAGAAAAATGAATTTCCAGAAATGGTAATCTTACACATTAGTTTGGTCCTTGCTCATTTCCTAAGCAAGAAGAAGTCATTTTCACGAATTCTCTAACAAGAATAACTATCTACTTCTCTCACTCAGAATTTCTCAATAAACTGCCAATGAAACAAATGTTATTCTTGACAATTCAGGCTTTTATTCGACAAGTGCTTGACTTGAGAGTGAATTAGCACTCAAATATACTCAGTATGACAAAATCACAAGAAATTTAAATGATAATTTAGAAAGGATTGAATAGTTTACATTAAGGTGAATGGCAGCAATGATGATGCAACAAGGAAAACAATTGATTTACTTGGTTTCTACATCCTTTTCTACTGACAACCTAGCCAATAAATCACATATTTAACCTTACTGAATCCTTAAAGAGAATTGGATCCATGCATCAAACAATTGGATGGATAGCATAACCTTTAGGCAGGTCCAATACACTATAAATACTAGTGGCAGCAAAGTTAATGTTAGCCCAGTAGCAACACTAGTGGTTGTTAGAAGCTGTTTACATAGGAAATCAAAGCTTAGCACCAGCATTATTTCAGAAAATAACTCCTTAAGTCTCCAACCTAAGGGATTCAAGACCTCCACTCTAAACACTAAAATCAAATATAGAGACAACACATACTGTAATCTTAACAATCCTCACTTTTCTCTATTCACTACCACCTAAAAATACTGCCAATGTCATGACAAGCTATCTCCAACGGAAAAAAAGAGATGATTAATCAAATACAATTTATTTTTATTAACAATTCAGCCAGGTAAGGCACCAACTGTCACAAAATATTCAATTTTTTTGGAAGTGCAATATGATGGCAACATCACATGTGCACGAAAATATGAGACAAGTCTGGCTACGCTATAACCCTGATACCTATAAACTATAGTCAAATATCAAAAAAAACATCCGTGCACCAGTAACAAGTATAGGTCTGAAAAATTAATCATAATCTAAACATGATCCTACTTGACTAGGTATTTGATAAGGTAAAGATCACACTGGATGGAACATCTTGATCAGGGGCAATGACAGTTGAGTGCTAACGAATCCATAGAGTTGATGTTGGTCAGTAACTGTAATCATAAACCTCAGATCTGTTCACAAATAAAAGAATGGTACTAGAACAACATCTTCAAGTCGAAGTCCGGCTGTTTTTTCATTACTTTTCCTCCTGATAAGTGGATAAAGATTAATTCTAAGCTAGCACTCTCAGTTATATCCATTGATAGTCAAAAGACACAACCATACTATATTTGGGAAGAAGATCCACAACAAATAATAAAGGTTCAAAGCACAGAAAGGCTACCTGAAGTAAGAAAGAAGATGACATGACGACTCGGAGACTTTGCAGATAAACACCACAAATGCATAGAGCACCATCATGGTTCTTGAGCCAAAACTCACTTCAACAGGTAAAAGACTCCAAACGAGATGAAAAAGGCAAACGACAGAGAAGGAGCTGAAAATTACCGAGAAATACAGATCCAACACTCTCATCAATACCAATAACAAGATGTAACTACAACAGGAAGGGAAAAAAAAAGAAATAGATAAATAGTTAACTTCCACCTCACCAAGTGAGTGTAATCCACATAGAAACAGACCCTGTTTTGAAGAAATTGAACATTCTAACTGTCAGAATTCTCAGATAATTGATTTGCTAAAAAAGAATTTGGATATTGATTTTAGTAAATATGAAGTCCGGCCAAAGCAAGCAGCTAAATAGTGATTAGATCAACGAGTTGATAGAGAAATTTAAATCGACCGTTAATATTAGGTTTCCTGATATATCAGTCAAAATAATAAATTCACAAGGAATAAAGAGAAAAGAAAAACTACAACAAATATAACAAGATCCTCTGATACTAACCATTTCTCTTTTCTCCTTTTCTCAGTGGTGGAAATTTCTGTGCAATAATATTCCTTATTGGTAGGCAAGCTGAAAGGCGGAAGATTGAAGCGTTTAATTAAAAGTTCTCTATTTCTCCATTATAGTTGACTAAATCCCAGATCAGAACTTCTCTATTTTGTGCACCAGTTCATCTAGTCAGTTTGGGGAGTAACCTTATTATGTGACTAGCCTGCATGTTATTCATGTCAGATATATAAAAAACTGGATTTTTTTAAGGAAAGGAGTAGACATAAGAAAAATTACAACTGGACTAGGTATCCACTACAAGAATCATTATTAAAAATTAAAATAAATAATAAATTTTCCTTTTAATTCTTCTGCTTCCACTTTTTCTTCTAATTTCATTTTTCCAAAAAATTATATATTTGTTCACCAATCAACTCCAAACTAGTAAACAAGTATTAGTGGCATGTTCTCAGATAATTGGTTATGAAAGTACACTACCTAAGCCGGTAAGTTGAGGCCTGCTCATGGTTATGAACTAGCTTTAGGAGAATGGTAAATTTTGATAAGAAACATCAATGATTCAATCACCAGTAATCACCACAGGAGCAATATCCATCGTGAAAGTGATGGAATCGGTTCATATCTCTGATAACAATTTCTCTCTGCACTATCTTTGATATTAATTTTATTGCGGCATGGCAATCCACACATATCCGGAGATTCTTAATGATACGAACATGGCTCCCAGGTGGAGTTCTAATTAGTGCAAAAGCTAAAGCTAATCTTTCACTGTGTACCCACAAGCAACGCTCCTTTTCATCTTTTCCCACATCACGTAAAACAGCACTATGATCAGGAACATAGCCAGCCTTCCTGGTTTTCATATTCAACCACTCCAACATCCCATAGATTACTTTCATGTCAGCATGTGAGGTATTCCCTGCAGTGAAATAATGAACTTTGCCCTGGTTCTCAATCCAACTCAGGCCTGGTTCCTTTTTAACTCCTTTCTTTTTCATGCTTTTTCTAACAGAAGCAACATCTTTCCATCTCTTTGAGGAGGCATATATGTTTGATAATAACACATGGGCTACCTCATCTTGGGGTTCCATCTCCAAAATGCGTCTGGCAGAAATTCTTCCAAGCTCAACATTTTTATGAATGACACAGGCACCAAGTAGGGCACGCCATACCATAACACTAGGCTCAGATGGGATTTCTTCTATCAACTTTGCAGCTTTATCAAGATGCCCTGCTCTTCCCAAAAGCCATATCATACTGGTATAATGCTCTACACATGGCTCAATGTTGTAGTCCTCCACCATAGATTTAAAATAAGCTTGTCCTTGATCTAGGAGTCCCGCATTGCTACATGCTGATAGCACACCAACAAAAGTCAATTTGTTGGGTCTGCACCCTCCTTTTTGCATCATTTTAAAAAATTTTAAGGCTTCTATGCTTAGACCATGCATGGAATATCCTGATATCATAGCATTCCACGAGATTTCATTTTGTTCATTCATTACGTCAAAAACTAAACGAGCATCTTTAATGTTTCCACATTTTGCATACATATCTATCAAAGCATTAGCAACCACAACATTCAGGTCATAATTTGTTTTGACAGTCAAGGAATGAATTTGCATTCCTGACTCCAAGGCTGCTAAACTAGCACACGCACGAAGAACACTAGAATACGTCACTTCAGTAGCCAGTACTTGGTTTTGAAGCATTTCAATGAACAAAATCAGTGCCTTCCCCCCATCACCTAATTGCGTGTAGGCAACAATCACCGTATTCCAAGTCACATCATTTTTATTTGGTGATTCCCTAAATAGTTCCATAGAGTTCTCTATCCTTCCACATTTAGCATATACATCCATGAGGGCATTCGAAACAAAAACCTCCAAGGCAAGGCCAACCTTGACCACCAGACAATGGATTTGCTTCCCCAAATCCAAACCCTCCATTGTAGCACAAGCTTGTAGCACACTAGCGAATGTAAACTGATTAGGTACAACAAAAGCTTGTCTCATCCTATGAAAAAGTTCCACAGCATCTTTGCTCTGATCATTCTGAGCATATCGTGCAATCATGAAACTCCAAGGAATCACATCCTCTTTAGGCATCTCCTCAAAAATCCTCCGAGCATAGATTATGTCCCCAGACTTTGTATACAAATCAAGTAAAGCAGTACCAACATGAAGATCCATTTGATAACGAGTTTTTAAAGCACACCCATGAACACTCTTAGCAACATCAAAAACCTCCAATCCAAGACAAGCTTTAAGCACACTAACAAAAGTATAGTTATTCGGCATGAACCCAACAATCCTCATTTGCGAAAAGACATTACACGCCTCTTCAAAAAACTCATTCTCGGCATAGCAAGCAACCATTCCAGTCCAAGTAACCATGTCCTTACCAACAATCCCATCAAAAACTTCTCTAGCAAAATCAACATACCCACAGACAGAGTAAGCATCAATAAGTGCAGTCCCGACAAAAGCATTAGAATCATGACCAAGCTTATGCAAACACGCATGAACACAAGAACACAACTCCGCGCGCTCCATACTCACAAGAACCTTTAAAACAGTAGTAAACACAAACGGGTTAAGCTCATGACCTTCTCTGTTTAACCTAGAAAACAACCCAACAGACTCAACAAACTGAAGCGACCGCGCGTGCCCCTGAATTAAATTAACAAATGATACAGTATTTCTCTCAGGCATTTCATCGAACAGTCTTCTTGCATCAGACAATAAATTTAACTTTACATACACATTGAGAAGAACGTTAGTGGCAAACAAGTCTAGACAATCACCCTTCTTCATGGCATCACAATGAAGAGCCATGGCAGTTTTTGGGTCATCGTTTATAATACAATTTTTGAGTGAAGCTGCGTACGCATGAGAAGTGAATTCTGATGTTGTGATTGGTGGCACCATAAAATTGTCCAATTGTTGGACGGAGAGGACTGCTTGTGCTGAGAATGCACGTATCCATATATTAATTTCACAGTGAGTTGAAAAATTTATAGGAGAAAGTGCTCTACAACTCAACAATCTGATCATGTAAAAGCCTTTGATTCTCAAACTCACTAAAAAGGAGATACAAGCAAACACTGCAACGAGGCAGCGCTTTGCCTCCGGCTCCAATTTCATCCATTTCTTTCTTTCTTTCAACATTAATCACAATTCCTTTGTTACCCCTCTGTATTAACGTCGCATTACAGAAAACGTTAAATATTAACTTGCGTGTGATGTTTGAAACGACGTCGCTTGAATGAGGTCCTTAAAGTCTTTGTAGTGGCTGGAGCTAGGGTTTCTTCTGTGAGTTCTCTCCGCAGTCTATATAAGGCTATGTTAACGGCTGCCAAGCTTTCATGTTCCAGCCTTCAAATCAGACTATCTATTTATCTTGCAACTGGTTTGTTTATTTATTTTCTTTTCTTTTTTTTGTTTTAATCGTTGTTGAGGTTGAGGATCTTGAGTCTGAGCAGATGATGAAACATTTATCATTTGTAGCTGATAAATCCATGAAGCTTCAAAATTCGAGCTTTTTAAAACTGATGCTCAGTTCACTTCCTTCTTCAATCTTGCTATTCTTATTCCTATATATGTGCTTTTCAAATTGAGTATTATTTCATGCCCTCGTAACTGATCATGAAATCTGCATTTCATGGGCAAGCGATTAGATTTCAAAGACGAGATCTATGCTTGCATACGATATCGCGTTTGTGTACATAAGCTATCATATTCATCTCATAGAGTTATTTTCATTCATTCATTGGACGACGATTGAAGTCTGAAACGTATTTACGAAAAGAAAAATGAAAAAAAAAAAAAAAGAANCAAAAATTAAAAAAAAAAAAAAAAAAAGAAATATAAAGAGTTACAGAGATTAGTGAAGACTGAAGAGAGAACCGTATAAAATGCACTTAAAAACAAAATTTATTTTAAAAATATCCCCAGAAATTTTTGGAGCCCTATTTAGGCTGTGGAGCTCGTGATCGTGCGAGCACAAAACAGAAAACGGAGGCCGAGCGGCGCTGCTGTTATCATGAGATGTTGGCATCTCTTATGCTAATCAAGTAGCATTACTCCACCCAAAGTAAACTGGGCCGGATCTGTCTTACTGGGCTTGCATTTCAGTTAGTGGGCCAGATCATAGACTTCGTGATACGCAATAGGCCGAGTCCAAACATTGTTCACGTTTGGAAGATATATTATTCAACGCAACCTCCTCCACTTTAACAGCTCACCTACACCTACGACAAGTAATTCTCACTCAAACCTAACTTCAAAATCAAATCAATTCACATTTATAAGCGTAACTAAACGCATATCCTCACATGCCCTTTTTCAAATAATTTTACACCTGCAGCCATAGCCATACGTGTAAATCTCTCCTACCTGCCATTTTTCAAATAATTCTATACAAATTTATTAGACGAGTGATTATTATACCATTTATTATTACTTATAATTTAGCCTATTAAATGTCAAAAAGAAAATCGAAAAAATATCTAGTATCATTCTCACTTGAATGAAAAATGCAAAAAATGAATTGTCCTATCCACCAATCTTCATTATTAGTCAAAGGTGCTATACATCCATTCAAACTCATGTTTTTAATCCGGACGGCTAAAAGATGACAGACCACCTACCAGCTACCACGTTTAGAGCACGACACATGGCCATTACATAAAGAAATACAATAATAGAAAAATAGTTGCCCTGCAAATAAGGGTGACAATTTATGTCTACGTGTTGTATCAAAATACCAGTTACTGAAATTTTGACCAATTGGATATCAACTATTCGATTATTTATATTTAAAATACAAAATATTCAATTATTTATGTTAATACTTAAAATATACATATAATACAATTATTACACACGTCACTCTTGTGTAATAATTATCAACATTGAAAAAAATAATTAAAATAATTTTAATTTTTTATTATATTTAAATTACTTTACAGTCTAATAAGTTAATATTAAAGAATAAAGTATTTTGTGTTCAAAGTTAACAATATCTCTGATAGTGAATCAAGTATTAGAATTAATATCAACGCCGATCCTATCATTTGGTGTCCAATCCTATATATTTTGGTTTATACTTTTGATTGAGCTAGCTCTAATTTATTGATATATTTCTTTATTTTTTCCTAACAATGGTCTCTAGAGCTAACCTTTAGTCCCTTTTTTTGTCTACCGCCTTTCTTTTATGTACTCTTCCTTGGTCTCTTCCCTTTAATATAAAATAAAATAGATTCCAACATTGCCTACTAAGATGAATCATCACAGTTAATTATTCGTATCATTAAATAAGTTCATGGGTTGCGAGTTTACCTAATACATTTAGTTATCCACGTCAATAAGTAGGTTATAGATTTAGTACTTTTAACTTAAATAAGAAAAAATTATAAAGATTAAGGTTGATTCTAACCCAAATTAGTGTTGTTTAAGTAATGTAATTGATACCTTTAACTACAAATATAGGAGGGTGTGATTCAAAGAAAAGGCAATAGTATATTAAAGCCTTCATCATATAGATTTTTTTACAAGCTGTGTTGATGCATGAATTTTGATAGACATGAGATGGGCAATCGTCCACGTTAGGTTGTAAACAATGAGACCTAAAGAACAAAATGATATAGTCAAGGGATGTCAACAGTGTACCCTCTGATGTAAAAGTCAAACTCCAATTCATTGAAATTATTTAGGGAGTAGATAGGCAAAGTATACATGCCTTAAATCTCAATAAAATGGTTGACATGGCATCGATCCACCTAAGAACCTAGGTAGCAGGAGCCAACTATGATGCTCATTTTTTAAGGTGACTAGGGTCGTCTACCGTTCCTATAGTGGCTGTCTTAAAATCAGATTGAGTAGAGCACTACATAAGGATTGCCCTTGAGATAAGCCCCATTGCATAATGGACAATAACATCTTAAGCTGTTTAAGGTCTGACTGTTCGTAGGCGACATCTCATGTTAGACTTACTCTCAATATCACCTCAATCCCTTTAGCACATATATTTTGCAATGCTTTTAGAAATTTTATATAAAGAATGATAAAATCTTGCAAAATATTTTGGTTGTCAGGTAAAGAATAACATTTAAAATACAATGTGAAAGTTGATGTAATTCATCCTAAAAAAATACTTTCTAGGAAATTCTTATATAACATTAATTTTTCTAAGAAACATAAAAATATTTTAATTTGAATACTAATATACTTATTAACTAACTTATATATAAACTGATTTGACATGATATAATTGAATAAATAAATACAATAATAAATTATATTAATTACTAGGAATAATATAGTAATCATTCAATGATTCGGTATCATTTTGTATAAAAATTTGTAAATGACGCATTACTCTTAATTTTATTGAAAAAACATAGAAGTATTTACCTTACTAAGTATATCAAATAAAAAAAAAATCCAAAATCATTCTCACGTGAATGAAAAATACCAAAAAATAAGCCATTCTGCTATACTTATCTTATCTATCTATCCACATTATTCTAAGGTCCATAACATCCATTCGAACTCCACGTTTTTAATCCAGTCGGCGAAAGATGATCAACCAACTGGCTAGTAGCTACTACATTTAAAACACAACACGTGGCCATATCATAACAAATATAACAATACTAAATAAAAAGTATACCTAAAAAGAACATCGTAATGATAATAATAAATATAGTAAGAAATGATTCAAAGAAAAGGTCAGTTGTATACATGTGACTTAAAACTTATAAATAAATAATTAATTAAAGAAACAATGGTCTAAAAGTCTCACACGTCAAGAACATAGGAAAGAGCAAGGAAAGAGACGCGAATAAAGCCGAATAGCCAAAGAAACAATACTAAAAACGTGCACCATGCAACCACAAATTGCTTGCCGTCCCAACTAATACTACAGAAGCCATGTAATATTGTAACATTATATTTTGTTATCTACCGGTCAAAAGGGACAGGCTAATACATTTAGCTCGACCCCATAAAGATGAAAACACAAGTTTCTACAAGATCTATGTTATCTTTCTCCTCTTTCTAGGAAAGGACGCTCGCGCCACATTCTGGTCGGTCCCAAAACGCGTTTTAGGCGGAACAAGCATAAGGCGACACCATAGTCAACCTGCAAAGATATCAAAACCGCGTGTCAGTTATTACGTCGAGAAAACGCTTACATAATTATTTCTAAATTAAACTAAATAGAAAATTATTATGAATTTGACGTCCCTAGAAGGCCAGCACCAAGATCCTTACACGTATACTTTAAGAATGGATTTATTTGAAAAGAAAAAGAATAATAAATGTAATGGCAGGACTATCAATTCCTGCAGTTAACATCGCGAACTTTTTCTGCCCAACCCCGAGAAGTGCATCGTGATTTGGAGCCACATATGAAAGGAAAGAAATGAATTTGGCCATGAAATAAGTTTGCAATAATTAAAGTTGAAGCTTTTAACAAGTGATTGTTTTCCTTGAACATTTGAGCAAACAAGAACCGCTTAGTTGCTTCGATCAAATTCCATAAAATTCCTGATTTTCATAGAAGCAGATTTGTGTAAATAAAAAGCTTTTCCTACTTTTTAACTACTTAAATTTACAGGTAAGGGACATGGTTAATCATTCATTTCTCCTGTTTATGCTAAAAAGTTTGGTGACGTTTTAAAATTCAAAATTCAAATTATTCAAAGAGGTCAAAAAATAATAAAAAAATAAATAAACCTACTAATAATATATATTATACAATTAAATCGAGCGGCACTTCCGGTAGAAATTAATTTCAGACCATTATCATAGCAAATAAAACAACAACTAAGATCTAGAAGATTGTATATGATTATGGGGAAGAGGAGAATTTACCTCTCTTTGCGTTTTTCCAAAAATCTCTGCAATGACTTCCTCCGAGCAATGGGCAGATCTGCAGGAAGCAACATTTCTTGCCTAATAAGTAAGATTTCGAAAAAGCTTTCTAATTAATCTTTTTGTTCTTAAGTTTTTTAACAGGCACCAACCTCCAGTGTTAAGAGTCTCTAGCAGCTGCTGTTGATCATCGGTAGCTTTTGCATCGTATGATTCAACAGATTTGGAGTTTCCTTGAACAGCAAGTTTCAGAATGCATTCAGCCTGCACAAACGTTCCTTTCACATTAGGAAACAATTCTAACTAACGAAGAAAATAAAATAAAATTAATTCTCTAAAGAAAAAAGTTGTTGAAGTAAACAAACAAACAAACCTTGTCTCGAGGAACATCAAAAACGGTGACAGTTCCGTTGTAAAAAATAGTCAAAGGAGCTGTTTCGGAAAAGCTCTCTGGAGCAGCAGGCCTGAATATTATAACAAAACGAATATAAATACAACTATAAAAATAGTATAATTTTGTTTCTTTGAAAGAAAATAAGCGTACTGAAGATTTGATTCATATTTCAAAGTACCTGGAACAGGGAAGATGTTTATAGACCGGCAAAGCGGGAAAAGAAGCAGATTCTTCTTTCGGAGTGGACGGCAAAGACAGCGACGGCTTCTTTGAATCAACCGAACCAGAGGCTATGACAGATTTGAGTATCTCGGGATTGATCTTGGAAATGGCTCCTTGAATGTCTGCAAGAACTCGTAACAATAAGTTGAAGAAACAAAAAAAATAATAAAAAGAGAAGAAGATCAAAACGACAACTTAAGTACGTACCTCGAAAGCTCCTCTGACGATGAATGAACTTCTGAAACTGAGATTTGGAGGCAGAGGTTTCTTTTCTTTCCATGCTGAAGAAATCGAGTTCAACCGTCGCTGGCGACATTTTTCTTTTTTGGTTGTGAGAGAGAAATACGACTAGCTACGAAAGGAATGAATAGAAAATATTTTCCGAAGCGATGAGAGGGAGGGACGAGGGGGGAACCGGTTAACAACTTAAATGGTAAAGCGAGACGGAGAATAAAAGAAGCACGAGGTACACATGAGATAGAGAAATTAGAGGGAGAAAAAAAGAAATGTTCTAGAGAGAGAGAGAGAGAGAGAAAGCTGAGGAGGTCTTGGATTCATTAAAGAGCAACACGTCTTCCACGTGATGTCCGTGCCAACATCTAATCGAAAGTAGGCCCCACTTGACTTAAAAGACGCAACCAAGTATACTCCCGTTTGTAGGTGTAGGTGACCATCAACTCTCTCAAGTCTCAACTCTGTACTGTAGACCCAATGTGATCCGTGAATTTTGTACGGCTAATTAAAAAAAATAGTTTCTCCACTTTTTCCATTGCAAGTTTTTTTTTTTAAATAATACCCGAAAAATATCATGTAAAATAAAATTTTACATATTATTTTAAGCATATATTTAAAAAAAAAAAAGTAATTGATATGAAGTTTGAATAGCATCTTTCTCTCTCTGACTCCTTTTCTTAAAACTTCTACTTTTTTTCTTCACTTATTTTTAAATTTATTAAATTACATAATAGATGAAATGATGGCTTTCTTTAAAAGTAATCCCCACCCAAACATTCAAAATTAAATCCGGCTTTTAGGCATGTGTAAATATCGTATATAGTCCGACCCTATACGAAGATATTTTTTTCTTGAACTTAGGGGGTGTATTCAATTAAGACTTTTTATAACTGAATGACTTTTATAAATTTATAGATTTCTAATGACTTTTATAGATTTTTCATTATTATGAAAGATTTTTATAGACTTTCATTTTAATAACTTTTATAGACATTTGTAGACTTTCATTTTAATTACTTTCATAGACATTTGTAAACTTTTATAGAGATTGATAAACTTTTTTAACAAGAGATTGATAAACTTTCATGGACTTTAAACAATATAATACAAATTTTATAAATAAATAGATAAATCTATAAATAATTATAATTACATAACTAGATAACTGAAAAACCAATTTAAAAAAAAA